>JAMALN010000183.1:0-108426 GCA_023630115.1 Cutaneotrichosporon sp. PK4640
GCCTGGCCCGCGTGCTCGGCCGCCTGGCGCGCCTCGTACTCGACACTGCGCGTGCCCGTGTTCTGGTAGAAGTACCATCCGCCGACGCCGGCCGCGACGAGCACGAGCCCGATCGCGATGCCCGAGCCGCCGCCGCCGCCGGCAGGAGCGTTCGCGCCCTGCTGGGCGTGAAGCGCCTCGTCGGCCGCCGGGTCGCGCTTCGCGTCGCGCGGGGGAGGCGGCGTCGGCGTCGCGTACCCCCTAGTGAGGACGGGGAGGCGGCGGGTCGTAACGCGGGTGGAGAGGCGGACGGGAGCGAGCATTGTTAGTTGAGGAGTGGAGTGGGTGGAAGTGAGCGAGCGATGGGGTGCTTCGTTCTTAGACCTCGCAAACGACGTGAGACGAGGATGACATCATGGCCCTGTTGTTGCTCTGCTCCAACTGGATCGCACTGTTGCTGTGATGTGATGAGAACGGGGAGCGGAGTGGTGTGAGCTTGACATCAGCTATGACCTCATCGCTGTCGGCATCTTGCCCTCGGAACTGGTGGCCGAACACACCCACCTACACCCGCAAGTTCGGGATCAAAACACACCCATTTTCCAACCACATCAACAATCGACCGCCAGCCATCAAATCATGCATCCATAACTCGACAATCTCGATTCTGGGCAGCTCGGAAGGCGCTCTTCAGCGTGCGCCACGGCGCTGTTAACATATCGGCCTCTTCACTAGTATATCGGTTAGTATATTCGCCTCTCATTAGAGAGCTGCCCGACGCCGACTCCTCCGAGTCAGTGGGCTTGACCGCGAAAGAGCAGGGTTCAACTCCCTGGTGGTGAATCTTTTGGCCTCAGTGCATGCCGCAGCTGAGCCTCAGTGCTGTGGTAGGTGCTGGGGGTGTCTGGAGCCTGGGTTGAGTGTGGATGAGGTTGGTGGGCGAGTGCGGATCAGGGTGCCTGGGCCAACTTGTCTAGAACCCAGAGCACATTCCGTTCAACTGCGCCCCTACGACCACCTCGTGTGCGCACATCAAGGCGAAGTGATGGGAAAGTCCTGGCGCACCCTCTCGATGGCGCTCAAGCGAGTACTTGTCGTGTTTTGGGATCTCGTGGATCAATCAGCCCATCGTCAGACGTGAGTGAGCAACCTCAACCACCCGTGCAGTACTTGAGCACTGGTGCATCCTAGTCGTGGTCCTGGTCCTCCTCCGCAACCTCGCCCTCAGCGTCGAGCCGCACAGCCTCGACGCTGCGCACACAGAGCTCATAGTACCCCGCCTCGCCGACGTCCTCAATGCCTGCCTCCGCGCGCTCCGCCTCGTCGAGGAACGCCTCCGCCGCCTCCCCGACGCGGTGGTACCCACCCGCGCTTGCGCGCGGCGGCTGGCGCGCAAAGGCCGCGTCGCCGAGGTCGCTCCTCAGCAGCTCGGCCATCTCGGCGTCGGGCTCCTCGTTGGCACCCGGCGTGCCCCACCCGCCCGCTGCGACGCGGTGTCCGTGCTGCGCCTCGCGGATCTTGGCGTCGCTCGGCGCCGTCTGCCGCCCCCCGCCAAGCAGCGCGAAGCCCACAGTCCGCACCTTCTGCCGCATCATCTCGACCTGCGTCTCGCTCGCGAGCCCAGAGTTGGTGAGCACAAAGTTGGCGAGCGGGAGGTGGATCGTCGCGAACTGGAGCCCCGTGGCGAGCGGGAGCGGGCGCGGGTCAGAGGTCGCGTACGTCGACGGCAGGTCCAGCCGGTGCTGGAAGAGGTCGGACCTGCCGTTAGCTCGTCAAACAGCTCCTCAGCTAACTCACCGCACAGGCCCGTCCGTCTGCAGGTTGCACACAAACTTGCTGCGCCACCCCTCCCATCCCCGGTAGGCGACGCGCACCCGCAGGTGCGAGTAGAGCTCGAGGTTCCAGGTGTCGTCCCCGAAGAGGGTTGGCCGCGTCTTGCTGCGGAACGCGGCGTAGCCCGTGCGGATACGCCCGGCATACTCTGGGGGCACGTGAAGCGAGAGGGTGCCGTGGAACGACATGTGGGACGGCGCGGTGGACCCGTCCGCCCCAGTCTCCTCCACCATCGACATCTCGGCAGTGGACACGCCGCCAATGTCCGAGTCGCAGCCCGTCGCGACCGTATCGAGGGGGGTTATGGGCGCATTGTGGAAGGAGAAGATTGACAGCGGCCCGGGCTTGGGGCTGGGGTTCATCCGCAGAGCTGGCGTCAGCGCCGGGTGAGGAGATGGTGGTGGGACGGGAGCGGGAACTCGCGAGATCCCGCTGAGACGCACTGTTGACCGTGTTTCGCTTGATGACCTCGAGCGAGCGGTCGAGGTACGCCTTCATCCCCGACATGATGAGTGAGCTGATTCCTGTAGCAGCAGAGGAAGAAGAGTCGAGTGGCGATGAGAGGATAACTGAACGCGTTGGATGCGCGTCATGCTCGCTTTTGCCAGGCTTGCCCCGACGACCGTAAAGTGGAGGTTCGGCCGAATCCTCAATTTGCTTCCGTCCCTCATGTTCTGCGTGAGTGACTGTTGGGCGTCACCAGTTCGACTCTGACCCCCGGTAGCGATTTCCTTACGCAACGTCACAGTTCGCGCCACGCAGGGATGCATATCTCCGCCCTCATGGCCTCATTCACACCCCCGCATCCTTCGGGACCTAGCACATGCACGGGATGCAGCAGAAGATGATGCCGCAGGGGCGGCCGATCGAGAACCCGAACCCGCAGCAGTTGCACACGCACGCCTTGCTGCGCGGCTTCTCCTCCGCCTCCGGGGTGAACTGGAGCGTCATCCGGGTCTGGGGGTAGCTGGTGTCAGTGGGCGTTGGGACCAGTCGCACTTCTCCGCCTCGCTTGAGTCAGCTGTGTTGGTTGGAGGACGTACGTGGCATTGGCTGGGACAGCGGCTCCGGCTCCAGCATTGGTGGTGGTCGTGTTCGCGGTCTCGGCCATGGTGCAGGAGTGTCGCAGCGAGGTGTGTGGACGAGTCTGAGAATCCACCTTCGCCCCCTTTTGTGGGAAGTCGCCACGTCTGTGCGACCACTCTGCGGATCGACGCGGAGCCGAAGAGTGAGCGACCCAGTCGTTAGTGCCTGTGGCGCCAGCGCTCACTGAGGCATGGCCGATCGAGGCGGTGCCAATGCGTGACAACCATGCATAGTAGATAGTGTACAGTGAGTGCCATGAGCAGTGTCCATTCTCCCCTTCTCCTTCTAATCCGACAGGGCAGACGAGTACCCCGTGTCCCACTCGCTCGTGAGAAGCCCGTCCGCCTGGGGGACCTTGTCTCTAGCGCCCGCGATAGCAGCCATACCCTTGTTGGACATGGTTTCCGCGTCGCGCACGGCCTTGTCTGCGCGGTCCGCGGCGTCCTCAAGGCGGTGGGCGATGTCGTCGAGCGTGCGGCTCGAGACCTTGCGGAATCCATCGGCCAGCGAGCCGCGGCGCGAGCTGCTGCCGCTGCCGCTGTTGGCGAACATGAGCGAGGCAGTGACGTCGGCGGAACCGCGGCGCGAGCCCGGCGCAGACACCGGCGCACTCTGCACGCGGCTCGGCGAGCTCGAGCGCACACGCCACAGCTCCTTGTTGCGCTCCTTCTTGTCCTTTTTGCGGGTGGGGTGGAGCATGTGCCCGAACGAGTGCACAATCTTGCGGAACCCGTGCTCGTGCGAAGCGTGGATCTTGGCGCTCGCCCGCTGCGCCGGCTCAACCGCAGCACGGCAGTCGGCCGCGAAGCGCGACGCGGCATTCGCCGCGCGCTTGGCCTGCTTAACCGCCTTGATCGTGCCGCGGATCTCCCGCTCGATGGATATGGCATTCGGAGACTCTGGTGTCGCTGCGTCCAGGAGCTCGCGCAGAGATATCAGGTGGTCCTCGACCTCGTTGCATGCCCCGGTCGCGAGGTCCGCATTGAGCGTAGTCCAGTGCACGAGGCCATCGACCGTCGCTTCGAGTCCAGGTTCGTTCGCGTACTGCGCCAGGGCGTCGGCGTACCACTCGTCGAGTGAGGCCGGTTTCTCGCCCGCCTCAAGGCCCTGAAACGCCAGTCGGGTGCCCCAGATAGAGCCGAGCGTGATACCGCCCGCTGCGCCCGGGATGGCCGGCCCGTCGACAAGGCGCAGGAGGCAGTGGTATTTGCGCCCGCCCCGGACAGCGTTTGCGATGTCTGGCCGCCCGCGCGCCTCGAGCTCAGACACGAGGGCCTCCTCGGCCTTGGTCAGGCCGTTTGACTCGAGCGTCGTCTCGTCTAACGGGAGGAAAGCGAGAGGCGCGCTGAACGCCTCCGCGAACGGCACAATGAGTGCCATCTCCCAGTCGATGATCGCGTTGATCCGACCGTCGACGCCGAGCATGTTGTGAGCGGCATCGTCCGTGTGCTTGATGTACGTCGCACCCTCGCGCGCCATCTCGGCGCAGCCGCGCACAAGGTCGCGCAACTCGAGCGCAACAAGGTAGCGGAGAATGCGCACTGGGTTGCCGGCCAGCTCTGGTGGGCGCAGCGGCGTCACCTGCACCATGTTGAGGTAGTGGTCGATGCGGGCGAGGTGTAGATCCTGGCTCGTGCGGAACGGCCCAACGGTCGGCACACTCCCGCGGATGTCGGACAGGACGGGGCCGACGGTGTATCCCGATGGCTGGGTGGGGTAGAGCGAACCAACGCCGGTGAACGAGCGCTTGGCGAGCTTGATCATGATGTCGGCGTAGTCGCCCACGGCGGCCTTGACTGGCGGCGCCATCGCATGGATCGCTTGCGCGTCGAAGAAGGCGTGCAGCGACTTGCCCTCGACAAACTCCATGAACATGTACGTGAACTCGAACGTCGAGTCTGGCGTGAGTAGGCGACTGGGTGGGGTGGGCGGGGCGCAGACGGGGCGCGGCGCTCACCTTGGGGCGGCAGCCAAACGCGCGGAACCAGCTTGCCAAGAATCTCGTGCAGCACAGTGAGCGTCGCGTACTCGCTCAGCATGATGCTGCGGCGCACGGCAGCGGTGTAGATGTCGTTCAGGCGCACACGAGCGAGCCATCGCACCCCATCGTTGAAGGTGAGGGTGAGGGCAATGTTGCGGTACCCCATCCACTTGATATGTCCACGGTACTCCTTCATGTACTCGGGGATGCTGGGGAGCTCGAGGGTCGCCGAGGTGGCCTCTGGACGCAGTGCGAGCGCGTCAGCCACGATGGGCGCGTCGACGACTTGTGCAATGAGCCCGAAGAACTGGGGTTAGCGAGCGCAAGCACGGATGAACTCACGGGGTGGTTGTCCTTGCATGACCGTCCGCGGCGCTTCTCAGCCTGGGGTTAGCTGATGGTGGCGTGGGGGGGCCGTCACACGACATACTGGCAGCAGCAGGCAGGGGTGGTACTTTGGGATGGAGTGCTCCTGGCAGAGGGTTCGTCCGCAGGTGGTAACGCCCGTTGCGAGCTGCTCGCACCCTGCGGCGGTGCAGAATGGGGAGACTGAAGAGCGGGATCGTGGAAGTGAGCGCGGCATGGAGGGTGTGGTGGCAAGAGTGGACGACGGGAGGATGGCTGTTGACACAATTCGGTGGGTGGGCTCGGTGGGTGGGCTTGTCTGGGGTTAAGACTCGCGTCAATAAGGCTACTCTGCGCCCCCTCTCCTCCCGGCAACCACCGATAACGCGCAAAATCTCTGGCCCGCACAGGCGTCGGCTCTTCTCTTGCGTGTGAAGGTGCGAGAGACTGCATGCATGCGTGGTCCAGGAAGGTGGCGGAGGGACAGTGGACAGTGGGCCGTGCTCGTTAACAAAAGGCAGGGCTCGGGTTCCGCCGGTGCGACCGGAGCCCCTCGCGTCACAAAGACTCGGAGAGTGGACGAGGGCTGGATTCCTCAACTGCCGCGGCTTGTCTCTCCGCTCCGTCCGGCAACCTCGCCCCCTCTCGGATCCAGACTAAACCAGCTTGCATCGCCTCTGTCGCCACTCGCGACGCATCACCACGGCTGCCGCATACGGCCGGGCCAGCTGGCGGTTCCGCCCCGTTCCGCACATTACGAGTCGCACAGCCACATCACCCGGTCGCCGCCACCACCTCGCCGCTGAACAGTAGGATACATTACATGCTAGATATGCGTATGTAGGGGTTCTAGGACAGCCCGATGTAGCTGGGCGCGGGCGGCAGACATGGCGAAACCTACGAAATGGACACGGCGCCCATGAGCTCCTCGGTGAGCATCTGCGAAAAGTGCTGCTCGGCCTCGAGCGCAATGTCGTACTTGAAGAGCTTGTCGTGCAGCTCGCGTGATGCGAGCTTGTCGACAACGGCCTCGCCAGACTCACCAGCGAGGCCCTCGCGCGCGGCCTGGAGCGCCGCCTCGCGCGTCTTCTTGTCCTGGTGCAGGGCGAGCGAGTTGGCGGCGGCCATGCTCACGGCCCAATCTGTGCGCGGCTTGCGCAGCTTCTGGTACACCATGAGCGCCGCGTGGATGTGCTCCTTCTTCTTGATGCGGCTGAGCACGATACCGAGCGCGACCGCGTCCTCGAGTGCCTGCGCGGCGCCCTGCGCAAGGTGCGGCAGTGTGGGGTGGCACGCATCGCCCAGCAGTGCAATGTTGCCCGTCACCCAAACGGGGAGCGGCTTGTGCTCGCGCAGACGCCACTCGAGGACCTGGTGCTCTGGGACGGCCGCGAGAAGCCGTTGCACGCGCGGGGGGAAGTCGGAGAACGTCGCCAGCATGTCCGACTTGTTTCCGAGGGCCGTCCACGACTCGGCGGCCACAAAGTGCCCGTCTGGCTGCGACGTCGAAACGTTGAAGAGCTCGCCGGCGTTGATGGGGTAGCCCTGGAATGTCAGCTCTTGCTCGCAACCGTGCTCACCATCACGTGGCGGTTCTCGCCAATCCAGCGGAACGACTGCTTGCTCGAGAAGAACTTGAGCAGCTCGGGGTCGTCCTGCACAGCACTCTTCTTGACCATGATGCGGTAGGCCGCCTGGCCAGAGTCCTCGACCTCGTCCACCTTGCCAATCTTCTCGTACATGGCCCCACGCGCCTTGCTCTTGATGCCATCGGCGGCAATGATAATGTCCGCGTCAACCCACTCCATCTCGTCCGTGTCGTTGTCGCGCACCCGCAGGCGCGTCCGGTCAAAGTCGTATTCGGTGATAACCTGGTCCGTGATCAACTGCACACGCCCAGTGTCGAGTGCTCCGCGGACGAGCGACTTTTGCAGGGCCGCACGGTGGACCGTCTGGCGTTAGCGCTGCGCTCGCCAAACTCGCACAATGAAGGGGAAGCCGTAGTCGTGGATCATGTGCTGCGAGTAGCCCGCCGACGAGATGATCTCGTCGGTCTCGCAGTCTGGTCTCAGCGCTACGCCCAGCGTCGCTTCTCACCAATGACGTTTGCCCGCTCAATCGCGACCCCCTCCGCCTTGCAGATGCCCATCACGCCCCACCGCGACAGGATGCGACCGCAGTTGGGGGGAATGTTGATCCCCGCGCCCACCTCGTCGAGATACAGCGCCTGCTCCCACACAGTGATGTTGGTGAACCCCTGGCGGGCGAGGGAGAGGGCAGAGCCCATGCCGCCCATCCTGCCATCAGCGCCGCACTTTGTGCCCGGGACGAGCCGCAAGTCCGTCCACCGAGCTCGAGTCGACCACGGATCGCCGGAGCTCTGCCGCCTGTCGCCACCGACAGGCTGGCATCGCATGCGTCAGAAACTCACCCCGCACCAACACTGGCGTTAGCTCGAGCTCCATGTCGGCGCGCAGCGCAACGCGGCGCGGCGGAGTGCTCACATGTGGATCCGGATGTCGTGGAGGGGCGGGGCATGGCCGTTGAGCTTTGTGGGGGAGCTGGAAGCCATGGTGGTGAATGGGTGAGAGGTGACGAACAGTTGGAATCTGCGAGATCTGACAAGGATGAGGAGTGTCCGCCTGTTCGCTCTCGAGGATTGAAGATTGAAAGGGAAATGTTCAAGGCGACGACAGCAGAGGGGCTACAGGTCAGACTTGAAGGGTGCGAGATGCCAGAGGGCAGAGGGCAGAGGGGCCGATGATCCGGTACAGCCAGCGTGAGAGAGGGGCCGTGTGGGGCGGGGGAAGAGTGGGAGTGAGAGGTGGTAGGTAGGAGTGAGAGCGAGAGAGGAATGAGGGACGAGGGGACCTGTGAGGGGTGTGCGACGCTTTGTGCGCGCACCCGCATCGGCGGCACTGCCGTTCATCTGCGACGCGGCGAGCCTCTAGTGTGGAGCCTGCCATGGCATGCAACTGTGCTGTCACAGTTCTCAGGTGTCCAGGTGGCTTGGGTGGCTGCTGGAGGGTGGGGGCAGGCGGGGGTCGCAGTTGGGTTGCAGTTGGTACATGGGGCGGGAGATGTCGGCTGGAGGTTAGTAACCAAGAGGCTTGTGCGTCGGGGTCTCTCGGAAGAGGACAATAGAAACACTGTCCAAGTAACGCAGGGTACACAATCAGGTGCATTGTCCGTCGTCGTTCGGCACAACTCGAGCGGGATGCTGGGTGGTTGGGGGAAGATGCGGTCGAAAGAAGAAGACGACAAGGACGAGGAGGAGTGACGGTTGCGGATGAATGAGTAGATGCAAGATGCGGGATGCCGATCAATGGCGGATTGTGGGGTGGTGGGGTGGTGGGGTGGGTGACGCGGCTGATTTACTGCGCACCTTGACATCCTTGCCCCCTTCACACCGCCCGCACCACCTCTCAGTATTTCGGCCTATCCATGCAGCCAACCGCATCCTCGCCCAGGAGCCTGACAGTCTGACAAGCTGGCGGACACTGACCCTTGGGCCTCGGACGCGTGCTAATACCGCTCGCGGGGGGTTGATGGCTTCGTCCAGCGCCGACTCCGAATCTCGCTCCGAATGCGCCGCGCCGGACCCCGCGCACGGCCTTCCCCTCGTTTCCCTCCCCGCCTCGCCCTCGTCTACTCTGCGTACCCGAGCTTTCCTCCCCGGCCAGCGCTTCGCCCGAGGGGTGCGAGGCGCTGCGTCCACGCGCTCGCCAAGCAACCAGCGCGACGATCATCCAGCTGACATGTGATGCAATGCATGGACCGTGCTACTCGTCGCCTCCCTTCAGCCGAGCGAGACCAAATGCTCCAACTTCAACTCGAGCTCGCCTCCCAACCTGCGGCCCAGGCGCCCGCGCCGGCCACTCCATCTTCGCCGCCCGCCGCCTCGCCTCCTGCTGCTCCTTCCGCGCCGCCTCCTTCGCCGCTTCGCCTCGCGCTTTTCCTGCCGTCAGACCATCCCGCGCATACACGCTACCCGCTTCCGCACATCCTTGGGGTCCTCCTCAGCAGCAGCCGCGGCCATGTCCTGTCGTCAGCCCAGCATCGTACGAACGCACCTTCTTACGGCGAGCGAGCCGCGCCGTCTCATCGGTCACGGCCTTCCTCTGCCGGCTCTCCAAATGCTCACTGTCGTACTGGTTATGACCCCTAATCCGCGCCTTAAGCTTCTTCGGCTCGTGCCCCCATCGACGGAACAGACTCGTCCACCGTCCCCGTGAGCCGGTACTGGGTCCACCAGTCCTTGACGACCGTTTTGCGCACGTTGGGCTCGTCGGCAATCACGTCGTCGAATCCATGCATCTGGGCGAAGAGGGGCAACTGCCCCTCCAGTGCGGGCATCATGTCCACCGCCTGCCACCGGATCTCGGGGTTGTCCTCCACACCCTTGAGCTTGCCCGCACGGTTACACTCCGCCTGGTTCTCTATCCAGACTGCCGGCTCCTTAGCCTCCTCAGTTAGAGCGGGTGTGAAGAACTCGTCCCCTTGGTCCGTTGGAGGAGCTGAGGGGAGCGTGGCCGGCAAAGCGGTGGCCGTCACGGACCCGGGTAGGCGATACCTCGGTGGTTGGCGGCGGGAGGATGGTGGTGGCGCGGAGATGGACGCACTGGGCACGTCGGCGCTATCGTCTGCCAGCTCGCTCCCATTCCCCTTGACGGCCATGACGTCGCCCCCGTTCTTCTCGTACAGAGCAAACCAGGTGCGGGCCTGCTTGCTCTCGACCTTGAGCTGATTGCGCAAGCACACTGTCACAAAGATTCAAAGGATCGATTTCCACCTCCACCTCCACCCACCTCTGGATCAGCAGAGTGGGGCAGACTCAGCTCCCACCCCGCCCATTTCGCAGAACACGGGTACACAACCACATCTAATACAATGCTCTACGGGTTGCATGGGTACAGACAAAGGAGTCACTCGGCTTCTTGCACAGTCATCGTTTTACCTCAGCGCTTCCCTCTACATTGACTAATCCCGCCCCACCTCTCAGCGGGCGAACCATGGGTGAGCGCACGAACAGGGCACCTCTCGAGCTCGAATATGGACAGCTCCAGCGGTTCGGGTCGCGGCTTTGGAAAACAACGCGAAGAATGGAGGCCAGCGAAGAGATGGCGAAACCGGGGAGGCACTGCAATCAGTGTAGGACAAAGGGCGGTGCTTTCGAGACAGTCGTTGAACGGCCAGAGTATCGACAGTACTGGGAAGAGATACGGCTGCTGCGCAACACTGCTGATGATGTAGTGAATATATCCCGTCCCAGACACATGCCTTCTCTCCACTTCTCCTCAGCTCCTCAGAGCGGTTCAAGACACCAGACACAGGCCCCGGCCGAATCCCCTCAATGGTTGGGCTGAGCTGTGGTAAGTAGCACAAACCACGGGTGCGAGCGTGTGGCGTGCCTCGGCTGGGTTGCTTGAACACTGGCTGCAGTGGCTTACACTCCCCACTGAGACGGTCAAGACATCCTGCCCTGGGCGGACACGCTCAAGCGCAGGCTAATGGGCGTTACCACGTTTGGTGGGTGAGTGGGTTGAAGCTTTCAACAACCATCCGGCAAAAGGATAGCTGGCAGGGGACCGCTGATGGAGGTCAATGGACTTCGCAGCTGGCCATTGGAGGCCCGACTTGTAGATCAGCAACATCAGACTAGACAGGCCTTAATCAGTAGGAGGGCCGCAGTGTAAACCTACCCAGCGGCCCTTCAACAGTGCAGGAGTGGGGGTACTTAAAGCGCAAATCGAGCGGGCAAGAGTCCTTTATGAAGGTGAGCGGAACACGTCGGTGTAAGCGGAACTCGGCGGAGTATGAGCGGATCCAGCGGATGTGATGAAACAAGTGGCAGTATGTCATTTGGATGACGTGAGATAAGACGCGTGGCCCTGGCCCCCGCACTCTTCTCCCCACCTCCGGCATTCTTCGCTGCGAGTAAGTAGCCGGGCCCTGCACTGTTCGGCCCAGCAATCCCCAACAGCGGGCGAAGCCACTACCCGGTGTTCGGGTTTGATGATAACCCAACCGGTCAGCACCGACGGCAATCATGTGATGCGGGCCGTGGAGGACCGGGCATGCGAAGTGCCCAGCGCGGTACGTAGGCAGTACATATGGCTACTTCCGAAGGTGGGGTCCTCACTACACTACCACTCACACTCTTTTCACCATGGCGACCCAGCAAGTACGCAAGCCCTCGATCCCCGAATGTGAGCCCCGCCGAGCTGGAGCTGGAGCTGATGGCAGGCGATGCGGCTGTCACCAAGAAGGGCGGGCCCTTTGAGATGGAGACGATCATCCACAACGGTGTCGAGGAGAAGTTCTGGGTGCGCGGCCAGAAGACGATGCGCGAGCTCGTGCTCGACGGCCTCCCGAAGGGCGGCGACGCGGTCATGGTCAACGCGCCCGTCCCCGAACCCGGGCCGAAGGAGCACCGCATCGACACGACGTTTGCGCAGGTCTGGGACCGGACGCTCAACCTCGCCGTCTGGCTGCGCACCCAGGGTGTGCGCAAGGGCTCGTTCGTCGGCCTGATCGGGTACAACAGCGTCGAGTGGATTGTGAGCTGGTGCGCGATCCAGCTCCTCGGCGCCGTGCCCGTCATGGTCAACGCGGCCCTCCAGCCCGACCCGTTCGCCCACTGCCTCAACATCACCAACCCCATTGTTACGCTGTGCGACGCGCCCAGCGCCGTCATGTTCGGCAAGGTCGCTAGCCGTCTCAAGAACGTCGGCCCGGCGTTTGCCTTCAACGAGCACAACTGGCTCGACAAGACCTGCCGCGTGCCCGTCATCGACCAGACTACTCTCACTGCCAGCGCCGAGGACAGGGCCAAGATTGTCAGCGGCGAGGGGCTCGGCCTGCACGACTTTGGGCCCACCTCGGACGGCGTCATCTTCTTCACCTCGGGCACGACGGGCTTCCCCAAGGCTGTGCTCTCGAACCAGCGCGCGGCGCTGCACAACCTCCACTCGGGCAAGTTCAGTGAGTCTTATCAAGTGGCGTGTGGGGATGGGGGCGGGGTGTGGGGGATGCGGCTATGGATGCGGGGGCAGGGTCGGGGGCGGGGTAGCCGAGAGCCGGATGCTGACCCTAGTGATGGCGCGCACGGCCATGCGCATGGGCGCGCCGGCGGACATGGCGATCGCGTTCGCCATGACGCCGCCCGAGAAGCAGAGCGTCGCGCTTCTCTGCATCCCCCTCTTCCACGCGACCGCGGGCGAGGGCTGGCTCCAAAAGATCCTCCACTTCCAGCAGAAGCTCGTGCTCCTGCGCCGCTGGAACGTCGCCGACGCCGTCAAGGCCTGTGTCGACTACGGGTGCGGCGTGATTGGCGGTGTCCCCGCCGTCACCGTGGCGATTATCCAGCACCCCGACCTGCCCAAGGACCACAAGTTTGAGTCGACGCTCAACGGCGGCGCGGCGTCGCCCGCCCGCCTCGCCGGCGACCTCCGTAAGCGCTGGCCCGACATGTCTGTCGCCGTCGGGTGGGGCATGACCGAGACCAACGCGCTCACCACCGCCATCGTGGGCGACGACTACGTCGAGCGCCCCAAGGCCGCGGGGTGGCCGATGCCGTTCGTCGACATCAAGATTGTCGACCCCGAGACGCGCAAGGAGCTCCCGCGCAACAAGGTCGGCGTGATCCTCTCGCGCGGGCCCAACAACATGACGTGCTACTACAACAACGAGAAGGCGACGCGCGAGACCCTCATCGACGGGTACGTCGACACGGGCGACGCCGGATACCTCGACGACGAGGGGATCCTGTACATCTCGGACCGGATCAAGGACATTATCATCCGTGGCGGCGAGAACATTGCCTCCGAGGAGGTCGAGAACGCCGTGTACACCGACGACCGGATCGCCGAGGCCGCCGCGGTCCCCGTGCCCGACGACATGCTCGGCGAGCTCGTCGCCGTCGCCGTCACCCTCCGCAAGGGGTGCACCGCGACGCCCCAGCAGATCCAGGCGCACGTGCACGACAAGGTGCGGCCGCACGCGCGCCCCGCGTTTGTGTGGATCTCGGACGAGCTGCTCCCCCGCAACGTGAACGGCAAGCTCGTCAAGACGGACATCAAGAAGATTGTCGGCGAGCTGTACGCCAAGCACCTCGAGCGTGCCAAGATGTAGAGAGCGGATTTTTCTTTGGGTTCCTCAGCAGATACATAGGATGGATGCAGACTTGACTACACGTATAGGGCGACTTGGTAGCCCTGGGGCGCCTCGCTCACCTGCGCTGGCGGATGCTGTCGGGGCACGAGTGGCTGCTGCTCCGGCAGCACTGTCTGCAACTCGTCAGGCGCCGAGCGGAGCGGCAAGTGCGTCGGCTCAGTCCCAGTGAGCTCGTACACGTCGCCCGTCCCCCCGCTCTGCGACCCAATAGCCAGGGCGATTATCGCCGCAAAAGCTGCGACGAAGATCATTGCGCGCTGCCGTCAGCTGTGCCACAACGGGGGCGTACGCAGCACATGGCCTGGACCCATAAGACCACCGACCACGGCGGCGAGGCAAGGATGAGCCAGCTCATGGCAAAGAAGAGTGCCGCACAGAGCGCAAGGCGCGCGATCAGAATCCACACGGGGTACCGGCCCGGTAGGAGGATGGCAATGTGCGCCAGCACACCGGCGGGGGGGTACATTGCGATGGATTGCACGTCCCGGCGGATGACGAGGACGACGAGGCTCGTGAATACCATCCAGAACCGTATCATGCCCCCGGCGTTCTGGAGGCCGAAGAGCATCGAGTTCAGGACCACGATGGCGTGCCGCGACGCGACGGTGAGGGGCGCGTCGGGGGTGGTGCAAGCGCAGAGGAGGGCGGCGATGGCTGCGAGAGCTGCCAGCGGGCGGTCCGCCCACCCGACTCCCCATATGCCGAGAGCTGTGGCCGCAGCGAGCAGAAACGCGACGGAGAGCACCTTCGGACCCGGGCGCGCGCCGGACACGGTGGCGCAGTACGCCACGAGCGCACCGAAGCCTATCACAGTGTCGCGGGTGAATGGGTACCCCAGCTCGAAGACGGCCATGAACCACACCGCCAAAATGCCGGCGAGCAGGCCAGCATGGACGGCGAGCCAGGCCTTGCCGGCGCGCGAGGGGAGCAGTGCGACTGTGAGGCGGTGGAGGGTAGCGCGCTCCATGGGGTGAAAGATGCTGAGCGGGCTCCATGGAGTGAGTGGTGTGAGATGTGTCAAACGAGTCTAGCTTTGAGGGCGACGGAACATCTTCCAACGGCAATGCTGCGCAGGGTTAGGAACGAGCGTGGCCCAGTGAAGGCACATTCCAGCCGCGATTCCAGTCGCTCCTTGACGACGAGCTCGGGGGTTTCGACATGGGAAGTGGGAAGAAGTGGAAGCGTTGAGATCGTTGTGAGCGGCGTAGCCTGTACAGTCTCGAGGGTATGGTAAAGCCATGGACACCAGCACCATCATGCAACGACGAGGACCACCACCCCACCCGTCCATAGCCAGCGGCGGACGTTCCCGTCGTTCCCGCGGCCCCGTACCTCGTGTGCGGGAAGCGGGGCCCGCGGTGAGTGACCGTCGTGCGTGTCCGTGACAGAGTACGCAGCGCCCACAATTCACGGAGCTCTGAGCTTGTTGCGTTTCCCTACGCGATTCATGTTGCCAGCTCAATGGGTGTGCGGTTCCTCGCCATTCACAACCTTCTAGCTCGCCAGCTCCCTGCTGGTAGCATGCGGGCACTCACCCACCCTGCGGAGCCTCACCGTCGTGCGAGCTACCTTGTGGACGGCCATGCAACCTTCCATGCGCCGCAAAAGCTTGTCCTGTATGGCTCCAGCGTTTGTTTGTGCATGCCTGTCCGCCCTGCCATGCCGCTCTGGACGCGTCGAGCAAGGTCACATTGCATCGCGTCCGACCGGCGATCCGGGCGACGTAATGCGATCGAGGTAGCGCATAGCTTAGCGTCGGAGGATTGATGGAGCCTAAGCTATGGTTTATGAGGCCATCTCATGTGCAAGGAACGTGCATGTGCGCAGCGCCGTCCAGCGTCGTTATTCGGCGACATCATCACCGCTGCTCGGCGATGCCTACTAGTCTGGCCAGTGAGGTGGCTTGCAGCGAGGTTGATCCGGTTGCTCGTCTGCCCATGCTCCGGGCGTTGTCGTGCTGTTTTGGGAGTGGAATCGAGTATCCCCTGTGAAGTGCACCCGGCCGAGGTGCAGCCCCGCTGCACTGCCATCCGACCTGTCCGCCACTTCCAACACCCAAACACAAGCACAAACACTGCTACTACTAATCATGCCGTAGTGTTTGGCGTTTCGGCCACTCTCCGCTGTTAGTGCATCAATCTCTGACAGCAGACCCGGGCTAAATGATGGCATCGAGGCGTGTGAGGGACGCGCTCAGCGCGGTGTGCCGTCATGCCGGCCGGGTGCAGGGGCGGGGGGTGGGGTTGGGCCAATCCTTCGGATGTTCTGCCGCCCAAGACAGAAAGGACGCGATCCGAAACATGCCCTGTGGCGGCCTGAGGCTGCCGTCACGCCCCTTGCCCGACGCGTCTGGTCGCCTGCCGGAATGGGAGTGCGCCCAATACGGCGGGGACCAGTGGCCACTAGCAAGACGGAACAGCACAAGTTCATTTGGAGGTGTCCTGGAAGCGTTACGGTCTTGGGGCGGCGCACGGTCCGATGGATGGGGGTGCATTCCCGACGGGAGGCCTGCGTACTGCAGTTCAGGAGGGGATTCGGGTGCAGTTTTATGTGCACGCGTGGGGAGGCCAGGGGGGATACCGAGCGCAAGGAAGAGAGTACGGAAGAACGAAGAAGGCAGATGAGCAGGTGAGCCGTGCAGAGGTCAAGAACCGTACAGCAGGAAGGAGGAGGAGACTTTGAACAGCAAGACAAGGACTAGCAGTGGCGGGCGTTGATGATGTGAGATGGGGGAGAGAGGGGAGCAAGAGAAATGAATTGCAAGGGTGGAATGCACAATGCCGGGTGGTTCCTGAGCCGTGCGACCCTGGACACCTTCCCTGTGTCCGGGTTGTGGGTGGCATTTGGCGCGCTCAATGTCCACGCGATCACTCTCTCGCTCTCTTCTCCATCTCACATCATCCTCATCCCTCCCTCACTTCCCCCTCTGCGCCTCTGCGCCTCTGCGCCTCTGCCGCTCCCCTCCCCAGTAGTCCCTCCCCCATCCCTCACCCTCACAGTCCTCACCTTCTGCGGGGCTACTAGCCTCTAGTCTAACGGCCTCTAGTCCAGCCAAGGGTCACTGCAGCAACCGCTTCCATCCCACCCCCACTCCGCGCTCTTGTAACATCCTCTCCTCGTCTGTTTCTCACCATCACTCTCTCACTCTTTCTCTTCGCGTCTCGGCTGTTGGTTGCTGCTGTTTAGACACCGCGCGCGCACACTCCTTGGTCCAAACCACACACACTCGTTCACTCTTTCATCTTTCACGCCAAACCCCAAACGCCACCGCCATACCTCACCTCGCTCTCCTCTTCGCCTCCCCCTACGCCTCCCCTTCGCTCCTCGCCGCCATCACGCGCATGTCTGTGCCCATCTAATTCAACGGCCGTACCCCTCCGATCCCCATTGCCCGACCCGACCCACCCCTCGGGTCGCAACCAACGACAGACCGCGCTTCGAGAAGCGCACAGTCCCCCCTCCTCTGCGCATCGACCTTTTGTGCTCGGACCCACCTCGTCTCGTCTACGCTACGCCCACGCTCCAGCCTTATTCCAGAGCACGTCTCCCACGTACCTGCTTATCCAGTGAGTCGTTGTTGTTTGTTTGATGTGCGCGCTCTGGCCCTTGTCCTCGTCGCGGCGACACGCCCATGTGCACCAACATACCGCGCCGCTCCCTGTCATCACCCCCTGTGCGGATGGGCATGTGGCGGCGTCCGTGGCGGTCGCCGTGACGCGCATGGATCGTTTGTTGTTGCTTGGGCCTTCTGTTGGCGGCGACTGTGGGGACCACTGAGCGTCTCAAGTCTGGGCGATGCTATCGCTGGGCAACACCAAAGGCAGCGACGCCCTTCCCGTCCCCGCCCGCGCACACCCCCGCGTCACCCACATTGCTCCCCGCTCCCGTCGCGTCTTCCCATCCTCATCTTCTTCATCATCAACAACATCACCCTCATCACCACCGATCACCACCGATCAGTTAGCCTAACACCAGCCCATGTCCCTCCTCGCCCACCGCCCACCAGCAGCCATGGAACGGGCCTCTGTCGTCCTTCCTACCGTCAAGTGCAGCTCATGCGCGTCCGAGATCCCCCTCAACTCGCTCGGCGAACACGTCTGCACCCCAGCCCCGCCCATGCCATCCAGGCCAAGGGACAACAAGCCCGCAGTCAGCAGCGGCCTGGCCCCGTCTGCGCAGCGATCCAAAACCCCGTCGCCCCTCCGCACCGACCTTAGCCCTCTTCTCCCCCCTTCGCGCCTCGGCAACTACTCCGAGCCCCGCACCCCCATGTCCGACGACCTGGGCCGTTACCCCGATCTCCACAGCCCGATAGTCCCATCCATGCCCGACACCACCTCGGGCGGGAACGCCGGCATGGCTGGTGTCGGGAGACGCGCGTTCGCCGCCGCCGCGTGGGGTGTCCGTGCTGGCGTCGCCTTAGCCGCCGGAAGTGGGCGCGGTTTCGAGGCCGACCAGGACGTGCCACCACCACAAGGTGACAGTCCGCCCATGCCTGTCCCCAAGCCGTACCAGACGGGCGGATCAGCTCGGTCTGCGGGGCCCTTGATGACTGCCACTGGCCCCAACGCCCGCCCCAACCGCGAGCCCTCGCAAAAGGAGCCCGTTATAATGCCTAGTGCGCCGCTCGCCGATCGGGCCCGCCACGAACGCACGCGCTCGCGTGACGGTGCGGTTTCCCGCGCCGACTCAGGTGGACGCGCCGGCTCTCGCGCCGACGACTATCGCTCCGCCTCGCGCAATGATGCCCGCGCCGGTTCCCGCGCGGACGATTACCGGTCTGCTTCGCGGGCCGGCCCATCACGTTCCGGTTCCCGCGCAGAGGAGATGCGTGCTGCTTCGCGTGCGGCGCAGCTCGAGCGCAGCGGAAGCTCGCAGAGCTCCAAGAGCCAGGATAACCGCCCCTTCTTTGACAAGTACCAGGCCTTCATCGGGTCCAAGAGTGACCAGACGCACGGCTCTCGCTACTCGCCCAAGGCCGACAGCGACAACCTGAGCGTCACCAGCGCGGGCGAGCCGTCGGCGCTGCCATGGGCCACGAGCGAGCCAGACGAGGACGACCCCTTCCAGCGCATCGAGTACAACCACCGCCGGTACCCTACGGATGGGAGTATCGGGTCGACCGCGTCCTCGCACTACGGTCCACCGGACGGCCAGAGCTCCCAGGATGAGATGGTCATGACCCCCTCGCAGAGCTGGGAGGGGTTATCGTCCGTTGATCCGCCTGCGAAAGGATACTTTGACAGCCCCAAGGTCACCAAGGACGTGAGCCTGCCAAACTCGTTGGCGGAGATTGGCGAGGAGGACGAGGAGGATGAGGGCGAGCGCCTCGTCTTTGGCGCGCCCAACCCCATTCGCGCGAACACAATGCCGCGCTCGAGCTCGGCGTCAACGGTCACCCCCGCGAACGCGTACCGCTCTCCGTCCCTGCCTGTGCGCGAGCTCGACCCGCCTCGCATTCCCCAGTCCTTCACCCCGCAGCGCTCGCGCACCGAGCCGCCCCTCTCCACCTCGCCACCAACGAGCCGCCCGAAGCGTGTGTGCCAGAAGTGCGGCGACGCCGTCGGCGGACAACGGCGCTACGTCGAGCGCGACGGCGTCGTCCTCTGTGAAGCCGACTGGAAGAAGATGTACCTCCCCGCCTGCCGCCGCTGCAAGTTACCCATTGAAAAGAGTGCCGTCTCGTCCTCCGACGGCCAGCTCAAGGGCAAGTGGCACCGCGCCTGCTTCACATGTACACGCTGCGACTCGCCGTTCGACGGCGACGACTTCTACGTTCACAAGGGCCGCCCCTGGTGCCAGTACCACTACGCCGAGGAGGCCGGTACGCTGTGTGCGTCCGCGAGCTGCAACAAGCCGATCGAGGGCGCGTGCATCCTCGCGCCCTCCCCCGCCGGTGACCAGCGCTTCCACCCCGGCCACCTGCGGTGCGACCACCGCGGCGGTGTGAGCGGCGCCCAGTCCTGCCGCGAGAACATGGCCGAGTACTACGACGTTGCGGGACAGCGGTTCTGCGAGCGGCACGTTGGCGAGGCCGTGCGCCGCGTCGCGAACGGCGCCGCACCACACCGCGCCGAGAAGCGGCGCACAAAGCTCATCGACATGGCCACGGGCCTCGCCGCCACCCAGCCCTCTGTCACACGATAATCCTATGTCTATATGTCTACACTACCGCCTACCCGCCCACATATGCCGACACCACCTGGCCGCTTAATCTAGTGGCGGCCCACTGTATAGCAAGTAGCCTGCTGTATCCCGATGCTATTTGTGGTCTCATGTTGATTGTGGGACGGGGCGGGGTGTGGATGTGGAGTAGCGTTGCAGAGCATCTGTGGACCTACTGACGACATGAGTAGCGCAGGGACAGGTAACAAGCTCGGAGGCACTGAAGCATCGTCGCTTCCGGTCCGAGGAACGGTGGCTGCGGGAACGGCGGGAACGTGCGCTTGTTTGCGCGGAGGCCTTCGAAGACGATCGGATTCGCGGGGCGTAGCACAGAGCAGGAAAGACATCATCGCGAGCAGGCCAGACATGACGGAGCAGGACAGACATACACTACAGATTTGGGTGTTCGGTTACTCGTCGTCGGCGCTCCAAACGCCCACGGTCCCGTCCTCGGCGCCCGACAGCAGCGTCCCGCCGGCAGCGCGCACGTCGAACACGGCGCCCGCGCCATGGCCCGCGAGCGCCTTGAACGGCCGCACAGTCGTCGCGCCGGGCACGGAGGGGGACGCGCCGAACCTTGGCACCGGGGCGGACGCCGGGCCGCGGGGCAGCGTCGGCGCGCGCGCGGGGTGGATGTGGCTGGAGGCCACGGTCTGGAAGACGGTGCTCGGGGTGATCGCCGATGTCGGGGGCGAGGAGAGGCCCGAGAGCGACGACGTCTCGGACACGTCGGAGGAGCCCTCGCGCTCCCAGAGGTAGACAAGGCCGTCTTCGGAGCCGCTCGCGATGACGGACGACGAGGGCGAGGCGAAGGAGCAGCGGATCACGTTCTTGGACGTGTTCTGGTGGCCCGTGTAGCGGTAGATGTTGCGTTGCTGGGGTCAGCTGAGTTCATGCGTTTGAGCTGCACTGAGGCAAGCGTGAGTCGCAGAGAGAGTCAGGTGCGGCGCGGAGGCTAGTCCCCGCGGTTACCCGTGCTGCGCCGCGGCGCTGTGGTACCGAAGCCACCCCAGCCATGTCAAACAACTCACCATGCGCAGATCCCACAGACGGATCGAGTTGTCCTTGCACCCCGCGAGGAGGTACTTGCCGTCGTGCGTGAACTCGACGCTGGTGATTTCGCCAAGGTGCGCCGTCATCGTCTGGGTACACACACCGCCGACGGCGTCCCACAACCGGATGTGCTTGTCCTTTGACCCCGAGGCAATAACCTTGCCAGCCGGGTCGAACGCGACGGCCAGCGTGCTCTGCGCGTGCCCCGAAAACGTGCGCACCAAGCGGTCGGCCTCGACGTCCCACAGCCTCAGGATCTTGTCGTAGCAGGCCGCGACGATCCGGTCCTCCCGCCCAGGCTGCCAGCGTACCGAGTACACGTCCCCCCCGTCGCCGACCAACACAGAGGCGCACTCGCCGTCCGCGCTCCACACGCGCACCGTGCCATCGCCCGAGCCCGAGGCGATGAACGCGCCCTCGGGCGATGGCGAGATGTCCCACACCCGGCTCTGGTGGCCGGTGAGGACACGCTCCGTCGCCCCTGAGTGGATGTTGAAGATGCGCAGCGTCGTGTCGCTGCTCCCGCTGATACCCCTGCCGTCGCGGAGGAACGCGACGCACTTGATGTTCGCGCGGTGCCCGCGCACCAGCCGCTCCAACCTCGTGGGCACGGAGGGGGAGGAGTAGTCCGTCAGCAGGCTCTGCAGCTGCCACGGTCCGGCGCTGCGGCCGCGCGCTGCGTCCACCTGCCACGCTGTCGCCTGGCGGAGGAGCGTGAGCAACCTGTCCCGCGGTACCGGGCGGCTTGGGGTAGCGTCGCCCGCGATGGCGTGCGCGTTCACCCGCGCCGCGTCGGTGAGCTCGCGCCACATCGAGACGAGGCGCTCGCGCTCCGGCCCCGCCCCAGCCCAGTCCCGCAACCCCGGCGCGTCGTGCACCGTCGACGCCGAGGTGAGGTATGCGAGCGAGTAGAAGTCGTAGGGGACGGGCTGGTAGTGCTCGAGCGGCTTCAGGCGCTTCTGGAGGAGGTTGAACGCCTTCTGGCTTTCGCGGTTGTCGATGTACTCGAGAAACTGCTGGCGGTAGCACATGTAGAGGAAGGCCTTCTGGGTCTGCTGGCCTAGCAGACCGGGGGAGGCAAGAAGCCCTTCGAGCGCGCTAAAGTTGCCATCTATGGTTAGCGCAGGTAAGCACGAGCGCAGCGAGTGCGCGGAAGCGGCCCAGCAGCTGCGCTCTGCGAAGACTAGCGGGAAGCGCGGGTGTAAGTGGGCATCCTTCCGCCCGCGAGCAGAACCCCGTCGCTCTATAGCCCCATCGGACGGCAGCATCGCCCGCGCCCCTCGCCACTCACCAAGAATCGCCTTCTCGACGGCCTCAATCTCCAGGCGCACCACCTCATCGCGCGCAGGTCCAATTTCCGCCGCGAGCGCGTCCGCTAACCGCGGATGGCGGGAGGCGAGGTACTCGGCGATCAGGAGGTTGATTTCCTGCTGTCAGCTGTGTTCCACACCGCCCAGCCAGCTGGCAGGGGGTGCGCAGATGGTGGGGCGTGTGGAGTGATGGTGGCGGCAGGGACGCCAGTGTTCCGCTCCACCTCCCCCTCTCCTCCTCATCCCCTGCCCTCCCTTCCGCCCTCCCCTCCGTCCTCCCCCACTCGCCACCCGTTTCTCAGATGCCCGCGCTAGCGCCCACTCACATGTTCCGCACTGTTTGGCAGCGCGACATCGTCGAGGCTCAGCGGCGCCTTCTCGCGCTGCCGCGGCGTGAGTCTGCCATCAGCTTGCGCAGCGGAGAGGACGTACCTCCCGTGGCCATTGGGACTGGGTATGGGGCTGGGTGACAGCGCGCTTGATTGCGACGTGGACATGGGAGAGGATGTTGACGGAGTGGGTGGAGAGACAGAGGAGATGCAGAGGTTTGGATGATGACGCTTGGGCGAGTCCTTCGGTGCCTGGCAAGTTATCTCCGAGTGGGCTACCAATCTTTGATTTCTCCTCCATCACTCGCTCGCATACGCACGTTCTATCCTCAGAACATGATGGGGCGAACGCACGGTCAGTGGATAGAAGCACAGAAGGAGACACAGGCACATTATAATATCATCTACCTTCTACCTGTATTATGCTATGCTACAATCACCGGGAGCCGCCAAGACGCGAGATCGGGTCGGCGGAGCGTTCACGCTCGTTCAGGCCTGCACGCTCCTCGCGCTCGGAGTCGATGTCGAAGCTCGGACGCTCGATCGTGACCTCTGGTACGCTGAGGGGCGGGAGCTGCGGCGCGGCGCTCACGCTCGTCGGGGCAGTCTGGTACGTCGCGACGGTAGACCCGGCCCCGACACTGGAGGGGGCGGCAGACGAGGTGGGGCCAAAGACGTCGCTGCTGCCACCGCTCGAGAGGTCCGTTCTCCGGCGCGAGGGCGTGTCCGAGTTGGCGCGATTGCGCGCAAAGCCAGGCTGCGGGATGGGGGAGACTGCAAGTCTGGCAGATGCGCTTGGACTGGGCATGCCAGACGACGGGCCTGCAGAGGGCGCCGAGGTGGACGGGAGACCAGAGATGCTGTTGACCGTGTTGGAGCGGGAGCGGCAGGCACGACCACCGTTCGCGCTGAGGGCGTACGTGAAGCTCGAGCCCGAGGCCGAGACGTAGCTCGAGGTCGTGAGGCCGCGCGGGCGGGTTGCCGGGCGGGCTGGCGTCCCCAGCTCGGAAGGAGGAATGCAATCCCCAACGTTACACGTGAGGGGCGGGCGGGAGATGGACGACGAGCGCGAGCGCGTGCGGCGCAGAGGTGGCTGCAGAGTCTCAGTCGGCTCAGGCTCGCCAACGCGGAAGTGCGCGGGCGTGCTGTGGCCAGTCGAGGCAAGGCGGTACGGTCTAGCGAATGGCGAGGGAGGGGCGCGGGCGCTGGGAGTGGGCGTAATGGCACCGTCGGCGGGCACGTAGTCGTCCTCCTCGGCAATGGTGTGGATCGGGGCCGCGGGAGCCTCGGGGGCCATGGACACGGCTTCCACGCCCTCGCCCTCGACGCTCGACTCCTCGTCAACGGCGACGACGAGCAAATGGTGCTCGGACTGGGCGCCGAGCGCAATCATCGCGATAATCGGGTTCGAGTACAGCCCATACAGGCCACCATAGACGCCCTTAATGGCCTGGGGCGCCCACCGGTTGCCCAAGTTGCCCGTGCCATAGATAGGGCCGAGGATGACGATCGCGAGGCACCAGAGAGGGAAGCCGAGGAGGATGCCGAGACCTGCGCCCTGCGCGGCGGTCCAGAGCAGGCGGCCCCACCAGTTCTTGAAGCCAGGGCGCGAGAGGAGCATGTTGCGTTCCGTGCCCTCGAAGATGAAGCGGATCAGCATCCACCAGTAGAACGATAACCCGCCGCGCGTCTGGGGAGTGTTCTTCTCGTCGAGGACGTCCTCGCCAGGTGCAGCAAGCTTGCGCCTAAAGATGCGGTCGAGGAGGATGCGGGGGTCGGGGAGGTGCTCGACGTGCGGGTACACGAAGGGCAGGGGAGGGATTATGCCGTTGTGCAGGTCGGTATGCACAAGAGTTGAGGAGATCAGCATCGAGATGGCCGTCTGGATGATGGGCGTCACGCCGAGGTCGCCTGCAGTCAGTTCTGGCCTCTACCTTTCTTCCTCCCGCCACAGGTACTCACCTGCGATGGTGTTCTTGCTGAAGACCCACATCTGCAAGTCAGTGCCTGTCAACAAACCAAGGCTCGGAGTGCGCCACTGCTCACCCTAACATCCTTCTGAGACGAGTACACTGCCTGTCAGCGCTGCTTCTGTGCTCCATGACGCTGTACTCACTCGCAGTGGCGATGCCAAAGTTGGCGCCAAAGTTGATGCACATGGCGAGGACGCCTTGCATGCCGAGGATGTAGCCCCATTGTTTCCATGTCAAAGGGGTAGGGAAGGGGCGGAACACCTGCTTGTGGGCGCGGTCGCGTGTGAGGGTCGGTGTTGAGGCTATTGAGCTCATGATGTTTGGTTTAGATTATAGAAGAGAGTCCATGAACAAGAGAGAGGATGAGAGATGGCGGATAGATGGCGTCGACGATGTCTGTGGTGGCCACGGGGGTCGGGGGGGGGGGAAGTGTATGGCCGGTGTGGGTCGATTGCTTGTGCACGAGTGAATTGTCATGACCGAGGCCCCGCGCGTCTGCTGATCCGATGGCTTACAATGACATTGTAACCCTGATTACGACCGTGGGTAATGGTGGATAATACGACCCGTGCCTTGTTTTGCCCGTGCTTGTCCGCGGATCAGGGCGACGTCACCGTGCACCGCATTAGAAAACCTTTCCCGCACGCGTCTCGCATCTTTAAACCCTATCAAACGCCACTCGGTCCACTCAGTCTCACTTAGTATTAGCCGTCCTCTTCGGCCTCGGACTGCATCGCCGTCTCTGCTGGGTCTAAACGTCTAACGTATCTGCTATCATGTCAGCGTCATTCACTACCTCGGACATGTGAGCGCATCACCGACTCCGCCTTTGTGTGCTGCCTGGGGCCCATTCATGTGTGGTGGATCGGGGCCTGAAGCTGGTCGGGGCCCATGCGGCCTCCTTGCGCGTCCAGGTGTCAACAAGATGAACACGTGCTTAGGGTGGTCAAGAGCGTGTCAAGAACAGCGACAAGTGGGAAGCATGAGAAGAAGGGACGGTGTGAGTGACGACGAGGACACTCTTGGTTGGACAGTGGAATATGGATGTACGGGGTCTGGATATCCGGCCGCACGTGGCCTCCACCAGTCCAGTCAACCGCCAACAACAACAACATATCCACCCCCCGGCCCCCATCAACGCGACCGCGACTGTTCTTGCAATCTCAACGCGTCCCAAGCCATGTCAGACCCACCCTCCTCCCCAGACATTGTCGCAATCTCTCCTCCTCCATCTCTACGCTCTCCTCGGCCCTCGAAGCGGCGGCGAATCTCCTCAACGCCATCCACCTCAGCCCCTTCCTCCAACTCCACGTCCACCAGACCCGCTTCCGCAGCACGCAGAGCCAAAGTCTCCGTCTCCGCACCAACCTCTCGTGCTCGCGTCACTGAGCGTATGGTGAGCTCCTCGCATGTGGCCACCTCACGCAGCTCAACACCCTCGACTCGCCCAAGAACCCGATCACGCACAGCGACGCATTCAGCCGCACGGCGCACGTCCAGTCTTGCTCGACGGGGCACCAGCAGCGCGGTGCAGACCGCGGTTTCTGGGCTAGTACACGGAGCGCGGGGCTTAGCACCGAGGGCGTGAGCGAGGAGGCGACGTATTGGAGCGTGCGGACGGCCAAGGTCGAGGCGCAGAGTCGCGAGAAGGTGCGTCTCGCTCTCCCTCCCTCCCATCTCCTCCTCTCATGTCCACCGTTCCTGGCCGTTTCTAACAGTTCTTCCGTCCTTTTCTCTCCACGGTTTCTTCGACGACGATGAGGGCCCTGCTAACACCAGACCAACAGCATCCTCGCAGGCTGCACCATTGCGATCAACGGGCATACGGGTCCCGTCTCCAACCTCCAGCTCCAGAACCTCATCACCTCCAACGGCGGCCGCTTTGCGCCGCACCTCCACGGCGGGTGCACACATGTCGTTGCGGAGCGGCTGGCGGGCGGGAAGACGCAGAAAGTCATTGACGGGGCTGGCGGGCGTGGCGCGTCGCGGCGTGCCAAGGTCGTCAAGGTGCAGTGTGAGCTGCCACATGTGCCTCCCAAGCTGACGCCAGGGGTGCTCGACTCTGTTGCAGCGGGGAAGCGTCTCAGCGAGGCGGGGTACATGGTTATTTCTGATCCGGTGAGCTGTGGGGTCGAAGGCACAGCTAACAACAGTCCCAGAAGAGCCTGTTCACTGCACTTGGCGTCAAGCCCAAGGCTGAGCTGCGGGGAGACGTGAAGAAGAACGAGGCATAGAGCGCCATGTTTCTGAGGACCCAAAAATACCCTGCATTGTTCGTTCTTATACATTGATGCCATCATGTGACACTTCAGCAGCTCTTGACAGCCGGGATACCTCAACGCACACAATTCGCAGGACAATTCGCAGGTGACTCGGGCTATGCCATATGCATACAATACAGTCTATACACGCAAGCAGACGCTCTACTCGTCGTCATCGTCATCGTCGTCCTCGTCGTACGCCCGCCGCGCCTGCTTGCGTCGATGCCGGTCGTCGTCGCTGTCATCGTCGTAGTCGCGCGAGCTCGGCTTGCGCTTCACCTTGTCCAACGCGCGGCCCAGGTCGAGGTCCTCGTCGTCCTCCTCATCCTCCTCATCGTTGTAGCGTGCGGAGGCGGCAGGCGGGGGGCTAGGCGCCTTGGGCGCCTTCTTCTTGGGCTGCTTCTTCTGTGCCTCCTCACAAGCATCGACCCAGCTGCCGGTTAGTCACCCACCAACGGGCCTCCACGACCATCACCTCCTGCTTGGCGGGTGGATGAGAGACTCACTCGCAGTACACGTCCACGGCTGCAGACAGGTCTGGAGTCAGCTCAACACGGCCGCGTAGGAACTGAAGCAACGCACTGTTGACTGGCGTCGTGAACTTTTGCCCGCAGACCTGGGGTTAGCTCCACAAGCATCCGCAAGCTACCTTGCAGCTCAGATGCCCGAACATGGCCGCCTTGTCGCTGTTGTCAGCTAAACAGACAAGTGTAGCTCACATCTTGACGTTGACGGAGTTGTCGTGGTGACAGAAGAGACACTTGAAGGTGGTAGCTGGGGTCAGCGCGCCCAGTGCGAGCTCTATGGCCAACATACAAAGCGTCTCCTTTGTGCGCTTGGCCTGTGGCTTTTTTGCAGACTTGCGCTTTCCCATTGTTGATGTCTATGTTGATGACAGAGGTGGTGATGGAGAGACGGGGGCCAAGGTGCTTAAGGTGGACGCCCAAGAACCAAGTGGAGGAAGGTTGAACATGGCTTCACGTGGTGCGGAGATTTGAGGATGACTCCGCAAGCATACGCGTTGTCCTTCGTCACCACCCCAGCATCACTCGGGTCACAACACCCCCAATCCACTCTCTCCACTCCACCTTCCACTTCCTCTACACTGTCACCATGGAGGAGATCGGTATCGACCTCAAGCTCGAGGTGAGTGCACCGCATCAGCTGTTGAGTGACCAGCTAGCTGACACCAGGACCCCACGCTCGCGGCGCAGCTGAGCGAGAAGCAGGCGCTGTATCAGTCGCTCCCGCAGAACGACGACGAGCTCTACACCACCTGGCGCAAGCTCGAGGCCCACCGCGAGTTCCTCCAGCTCCAGGAGGTGAGGTGACAAGTGTTCCGTGAGCTAACAGCAGGACTACATCCGCGACGAGACCAAGAACCTGCGCCAGGAGCTGCTCCGCGCCCAGGAGGAGGTCAAGCGCATCCAGTCCGTCCCACTCGTGATCGGGCAGTTCCTCGAGGCCGTCGACGAGCGCCGCGGCATTGTTGGCAGCACGACCGGTGAGTAGCCCAGCTGGGTCACACAAACCATGAGCTGACGACAGGCTCCAACTACGTCGTGCGCATCCTGTCCACGCTGGACCGCGAGCTGCTCAAGCCGTCGAGCAGTGTCGCGCTCCACCGTCACTCGAATGCACTGGTCGACATTTTACCGCCCGAGGCCGACTCGAGCATTGCCATGCTCGGCGCCGACGAGCGCCCCGACGTCAAGTACTCTGACGTCGGTGGTCTCGACCAGCAGAAGCAGGAGATCCGCGAGGCCGTCGAGCTGCCACTCGTCCAGGTGTGTATCAGTTTACCATGCCTTGCTCAAGCTGACGGACAGATGGACCTCTACCGCAAGATTGGTATTGACCCGCCCCGCGGTGTCCTTCTCTACGGTCCTCCAGGTGCGTACGCTGCTGAACCTCGCTGACGTCAGGGACGGGCAAGACGATGTTGGTGAAGGCTGTGGCGAACGCGACGACGGCGTCGTTCATCCGTGTGGTTGGGTCCGAGTTTGTGCAGAAGTACCTCGGAGAGGTGAGTTAGAGGCCATGAAGCCCGACTGACACGCAGGGTCCACGCATGGTCCGCGATGTGTTCCGCTTAGCACGAGAGAACTCCCCCTGCATCATCTTCATCGATGAGGTCGACGCGATCGCAACGAAGCGTTTCGACGCGCAGACCGGTTCGGACCGCGAGGTTCAGCGTATCCTTCTTGAGCTGCTCAACCAGATGGACGGTTTCGACCAGACGACCAACGTGAAGGTGAGCTGGTCTCCGTCTCGCTATATCTCATGCTAATGTGCAGGTCATTATGGCGACCAACCGTCAGGACACGCTCGACCCCGCACTGCTGCGTCCTGGACGCCTTGACCGCAAGATCGAGTTCCCCAACCCATCCCGCCGTGAGCGCCGTCTCATCTTCCAGACCGTCACGAGCAAGATGAACCTCAGCCCCGATGTTGACCTCGAGGACTGTGAGTTAACAAATGTACGTCGGTAACTGACATCAGACGTCTCGCGGCCAGACAAGCTCAGCTCAGCAGAGATTGCGTCCATCTGCCAGGCTGCCGGTCTGCAAGGTACGTTCTGCCCTCGTGTGCATGCTCTAACGCCCAGCGGTGCGCAAGAACCGTTATGTCATCCTGCCCGTCGACTTCGAGGAGGCCTGGAAGGTAAGTGGAGGGTGCCACCCCCGACTTCCACCGGCGTTTAAATTCGCCGGGTGCGAGAAGGAGTGTTTTCACCCACCTTAAATATTCGAATCGCGCATGCTCACTTTCCCCAGTCCACCGTCAAGCGTTCCGAGGACCGTCTGGACTTCTGTGAGTACAAGCAACGACCGCGAGAGAACACAGCTAACAGCAGACCGGTAATATGTACATTGTCATGCAAGCATCGATACAGCACCGCTCAAGTCCCCTCCCCCGTCTCTGTCCCCTCCCCTGTCTCCGTCCTCTCTCCCTCCTTCCCTCCCACCCCGCTCCGACCCCGTGTCCACCCTCATCCCGGTGCGGCGCGGCGTCTCGAGCGCAGAGCGACGGCTTGCCGTCGGCGTTCATTTGCTATCCCCCCGCGGCACTGCCATCCTTTACGGGGACGATACTTCACAGGCGTCGGACATCTTCGGATGCACCCGTGTCTCTCCCTCACTACAGTTGCAACGCTAACGGGCGCCTGTTGGCGAACGATACTGGTGAGTAGCTTTATGGTCTATGTGACATAGCTAACATCAGACTCTGCCATGCGGACAGAACCCCTCCCCATCTTGTCTATCCCTTCCTTTCCCCTTTCCCATCACACGGTGTATAACACTCTGCGAGCGACGTCCATCGAACAAGTCGCTAGCGATTTTCTTCGCACCAAGAAAACAACTGCCTTCTACTCACCGGCGGAGGCTTCTGCAGTGCCTCTCTCGGTCCATCAAAAGGATATATTCCTTCAATGCAAATGTTGCTTGTGCTTGCTGCTGCGGAGTCGTGTGATTATTAGCACTGACCTAATCAGGCCAAATGCGTGGGTGCAGTGGAGGTGACAAGCGTGAGAGGGGGGACCTCTGCATGACCAGGCTCGTGCTCAACAACAGGTACATCTCTATGGCCTACTATGACCTAAACCTTATGGCCTGCATGCCTCCTCCATCGCCACGACAGCCTGGGCCAGCTTGCCCGCGTCGATGAGGAGCAGCCGCCCGAACTGCTCGACACCAAACGCCTCGTCGTCGCGCGGCGGCGCCGTCTTGAGCGCGTACGTAAACGCCGTCTTGGCACGCGCCTCAATCATCTCCTCCTCCTGGTGGTAGGGGAACGAGCCAGCCGCGACCTGCACGGCGCCGCCCTTGCTCTTCTTGTTCGTCTTGGATCTGGTGTCAGCTAGCCTCGTCGTCCTCACAGCTGGCTCGGCTCCGGGGGTTGTCGCACCTCCGGATCCGGCACACTCACGCCGAGTTGAGCTCGAGTCCCATGGTCTCCTCGTTGCCCTCGAGCTTGTATCCGCGCCCCCAGAGGATGAACTGGTCAAAGCTCGCGCCGCTCTCGCCCAGCTCGGTGCCGAGCATCTTGTACAGAGGCGGGATGAGGGGCACGGGAAGGTTGAGCATGCGGAGGGAGAAGAGGAGGGCGGTGGAGGGGCCGGAGCCCTCGAGCGGGGCCTTAAGGGGTGCCGGCGGGTTGTGCGAGAGGAAGTAGTCGAGGAGGGGCTTGAGGCCTGGGTTGGCCTGGGGTTAGTCTGCTGACTGAATTGATCTGCGGCTGTCTGCTGGCTAGCTTGCCTGCTGGCTCGCTCCGCTCGCCGCTCGACTCACATGACACCGCGAGACGTCCACGACCGCGAGCAGGCCCCAGGGGTCGCTCTCCTCGCCGTCCGTCTTGATCGTGCTGCCGGCCTTGAGGCGCGTGCCCTCCTCGAGGATGAGGTCTGCGAGGGCGTGCGCATCGACGAGGTGATCGTCGTGGCTGAGGGTCTGGCGGAGGAGGCGCTTGAGCGCGATCTGGTCGACGTCGGGGTTGAGGTTCAGGAAGTCGAAGTCGACGTCGATCATGGACTGGGGTGAGTGGGGGGAGGTGGGGGGGGAGACGGAGGACAAGACAAGGGGGAAATCTGATGGCAAAGGAGGAGAGCAAGGAGGCGAGTGGGCAGGAAAGCACGAGAGCGGAACGACAGGGAGAAGAACGGCATGGAGACGAGCACTCACCACATCCGACTCGGCGTCCGAGTCGCCCTCGTCGTCGCGGGGAGCGGCCTTGCGCTTGGCTGCCTGAGCAGCAGAAACTGCACTGAGCTGGGGGTTGGGCATGTTTGGGTGTTTGGGAGCAATGTTGTGAATGAGAGAGTGCCCATGGACCAGCAATGTACGCCAGAGCGCACAAAGTGGAGGTTGACGCAGAAATCTCCGTCACGTGACTTGGCGACCTCCACCTCCACCCGGGGTGGCTTCTCATCGAGCAGGATGACGTCCTCGTCGACCACTTCCTCGCACCCACCATCCTCCTCTGTCCATATCTCACTCTCGCTTCGCCTTCTTGCTCTGTCCAGAGACTAGACGACTATGCTGTACATAGCTTCGGTACGTCCGCCCGCCCGCCCTGGGAACAAAGGCTAACCGCAGGCGCTCACGCCGACGCCAATCTCGCACACCGTCCAAGTATCGGACTTCACCGCGCCGGGCACCAGCTCGCTCCTAATCGCCAAACCCGACCGTCTCGAAGTGTGGGATGTCGGCGCGAACGGCCTCACACCCCGCGGCGAGCTCATGGCATGGGGCACGGTCGCCGGCCTCGCAGCCGTCAACGTCCCCGATGCACGCCCACACGTCCTCCTCCTCGTGGGCCCGCCCAACGCCCGCCTCCTCCTCCTCACCTGGGACGATGGCCTGGTGGTGACTTCATCCCACCCCCTCGCCCCGCCGACGCCGGCCCTCAGGAGGCAAGAGTTCTTCACGGGCGTCGTGGTACAGGGGAGCACTGCGTTCGTGTCCGTGTGGACGGGGCTGCTGGCTTGCCTGGATATGGAGCTGGAGAAGGCCAGAGATCTTAAGCGCCGCGCAAGCGTATCGGAGGAGAAGGGCAGGGAGGACAAGGAGAAGGATGGGCGGCGGCTGGTCTTCAAGCTCGTTTACAACCTCAAGTGGGCCCGCCTCTTTCTTGTGCTGACGGCAGCATCCGTGAACACAACCTCCTCGGGCTCGCCTTTCTCCCCAACGCCACTGAGACAACCATTATGTTCCTCTGGATTAACGAGAACAACCAGATCCAGCTCGGCGCCCGTGTTCTCTCCAGACAGCGCCTCCACGACCGAGGCGCGCCGATCGACGTCGTCAACCCCACGGACGCGACGGTGGAGGAGAGCGACGACCCGGACTTCAACGAGATTCCCTTCTCGTGTCCCGCTGCAAGGAGTATCCTCGCCATCTCGGGGCGTCACGTCTTGGTGGTGGGCGACGAGCATGCCGTGCTCTACGACATCAGCCAGGCCAAGGCTACCCGGGCGAGCGCAAAGCGCAGCCCGCAGGCCGAGACGGGCGGCGTGGGGAAGCGGCGCAAGAGCAGCATGTCGGGGCGCGGGGTCAGTACCGACCTCGAGGGGAAGTTCGCCGTGCAGCCCGTCTGGCGCGTGCGGCAGGGATGGGGCACCGTCCTAGCGTAAGCTTCTTCACGCCCAGTGTAAGCTGACACCAGAACCACCATCCTCCAGGCGCACGAGCGCGGGGCGAGCGTGGTCCTCGGCGACGAGCGGGGCCGGCTTACGGCCATCGGGTGGGAGTTTGACGGCTCAGACAGCGTCCGCGTGGGCAAGGCTGATCTCGGCATTGTGAGCAGGCTTGTTAACACCGAACTGACAGCAGGCCTCGCCCCCCACCGCCCTCACATACGTCGACAACGGGGTCATGTTCATCTCCTCAGCCTGTGGTGACTCTCTCCTTGTCTCCTTCAGCCTCCCCGAGACGGCCCAGGCTCAGTCCGCCGGCACTACAGCCCCGCGCAATATCAAGGGCAAGGGGCGCGCGCAGGACAACATTGACAGCGGCACGTGGACGATCACCCTCGACGACGACGCGACAGCTGAGCAGAGCGTCAAGGAGAGGTGGATGAACCTCGCGCCCCTTAAGGACCTCGCGGTGGTCGAGGAAGAGGACGGCCGTGTCGTGAGCTTACGGGGTTTGAGCCGAGCTAACATCAGTCCCACCTCGTCGTGGCATCGGGCTCGGCCAACACGAACTCGCTACGCATCGTGCGCAGCGGTGTCGGCCTCGAAAGCAAGGTTAGCGTCGAGGGCATTGCCGGGATCGAACGTGTCTGGGCGTATAATGAGACGGAGGAACGGGATGACGCGATGCTCATCGTGTCCTTCGCCGCGTCGACTTTGATTTTCGATGTCGGCGCCGAGATCACGCAGGTCGACGTTCCCGCAGACATGGCCAACGAGCCAACGCTGGCATGCCACTTCAACTGCGGTGGGCTGGTGCAGGTCACGCCCTCGGGCTTCAACATCTGGGACGTGGAGGCCGGGCGGCTCACGCCCGAGACCAAGCTCTACGCGACCGTCGACGAGGAGGTCGTTGCTGCCGCTTTCGCGAGCAATTATATCCTTATTGCGCTGCGCAACGGTAAGCTCAAGCTGTACAACTGCGGCACGCGCGGTCTCGAGCGCGTGGACGAGAGCCCTACGGGGCCCGAGGTCTCCGCGGTCGCCTTCCATCTCCAGTGTGACGACATATCTTCCAATCACACAGGCATGTCGGACGATGGAGTCGGCGTGGTCGCGGCGGCGTTCTATGATGGCAGCATCGCCATCTTCCACTCCGAAGTAATGGACAAGAAGGACCCTGTACTCCTCGCCAAGACGCGCGAGCGCGCGCACGCCGTCTCGCTCAAGTTCTACGAGGACGAGAGCGGGATGTTGCGCCTCATGGCCGGATTGGCGGACGGTACGCTCGTCAGCTACGACGCCGACTCGGATGGCCTGAAGAGCGGCCTCACCAAGGGCCGCACACAGAGCACGCTCGGATCGCGCCCGCTCGTCATCGCTGACCTTGTGATCGAGTCGGATCGGTTTGAAGAGCGCATTGTGGCCGCGGGGATCAGTGACCGACTCTCGCTCGTCTTCGAGTCGCGCGGACATCTCGAGTTCTCGGCGAGCGGGAAGAAGGTGAGCTGGCAAGGCGAGGAGACGAGCTGATGCAGAACGTCGTCGCCGCGGCCACCCTCTCAGCCCCTGGACTAGGGGACGTCGTCGCGCTTGCCACCCCCAACGGCATCACCTTCGAGCGCGTCACGTCCCTCAAGAAGTTACAGGTGTTGACGCGCGACACCGGTGACTCGAGCGCCACGCGCCTCGCCTACATCCCGGACCAGAACATCCTCGCCGTGGGGAGCGTCACTCGCTCCCTGGACGCTGACACGGGCGACATCTTCCAGGCGTCGAGCCTCGACCTGCACCACCCCTCCACCCTCGAATGTAAGCTTCCGGTTGATAATATCCAGTTAACGCAGTCCTCACCGACTACCAGCTGCCCGAGCGCGAGGCCGTTGCGAGCGTCACATCCGTCTTCCTTAACGGGCGTCACTACATCGCCCTCGGCACGGCGATCTTCTCCTCGCCCGACGCATTGGATGAGACCAATGTCGACGAGGTGCACTCGTTCATCTCTGTCCAGAAGGGGCGGCTGTTCCTCATGGAGGCGACAGAGTCCAACGGGAAGTGGGGTCTCGACTTCGTTGAAACAGTCGACATGAACGGCGCGGTGTTCGACGCTGCCGTGATTCACGGCTTCCTCGTCATCGCCTCTGCGAACAAGGTCTCGATCCTGCGCCTCATGGACGGCGAGCTCCAGGAAACGGCGTCCTTCACCTTCGCTTTCGAGGCCCACCACCTCTCCGTCCTTCACCAGGACGGCAACGAGCTCTTAGTGCTGGGCGACTCGATGCGCTCCATCATCGTCTTGGAGATCGACGATGAGTCGGGCGAGATCAGAGCCGACCACAGGGACATGGCACCGCACGCTGTGCGCGCCTTAGGCACGGTCAAGGACGGGAGAACGGACGTGATCCTCACGGACCGCAACGCCAACCTCCTCACATACCGTGTCGGCGAGGACTTGGTGCCCGCCGCGAGCTTTGGCTTGCACGAGGACGTCGCGCGCTTCCGCACCGGCGCGCTGGCGACGACGCACCCCAATGAACTGCGGCCAGACCTGCTGTTCGCCACGGCGAGTGGGCGGCTCGGCGTGGTGGGCGAGCTCGGGGAGAGCGCCACCAAGACGCTCAGCGACCTGCAGCGCAACATGGCAAAGTATAAGCGCGGTCCGGGGAACGTGGACTGGAGAGCGTGAGTGCGAGGCGGCTGCACTCAACCAAGCGCAGCTGTGCGTCCTCTGAGCGACAGCTGACACCAGATTCCGTCGCGGGGGAAGCATGCTCGTGCCAAAAGAGACAGCGGGTTTCATCGACGGCGACTTTGTGCAGACCTACCTCGACGACCAAGACGAGAGGTACCTCCACGGCAAGACGGAGCACGAGCGCGTCGGGAAGATTGTGGACGGGGCGAAGAAGGCGGCGAGCGAGAAGCACGTGCGGCGCGTGCTCGAGACGTGTGCGGGAATGCACTAGGCAAGGCCGTCACCACCCATCACCGCCGTGCGTGCCGTTCACCACACCGGCCCACCAAGTTCGTGCACACCTCGCGCTCGCTTGGCGGCGACGGACACCCGCGTGGATGTGACCCTCCCCCGGGCTCCTCCCTCAGGAGTGCTCCTCATTCTACCCAGCTCGCGCGAGTCTGACGGCGACCGCGAGTCCCCAGCGCCTAGTCGGAAGACGACGCGCTCCTCCCCTCCCTTTCTTCTACCCGCCTCGTCTGAAGGCATGCATACACTCGCACGAAGGAATCCGCCTCCAATGGGTGGCGTTTGCTGATGCCGATGTAGATCTGAACAGCTTTCCCCAGCTCGCGAGCCCGCTGGCGAGTCCACGACACGCAGCAAGGGATGGCGAGACGACGCAGAGGGGTGTATTGTGCGCCGATGTATACAATAGACCTGACCCGGCAGACTGACAATCCGGGGCGCCGGGGCACGGGCCTGCGACATGTGCTGTGTGTCTGACGTGACGATCAGTGATCGCCCTCGGAAACACCGCTTGGTTGGGCACCACCACGTCCATTGTCCTCGCCATTGTACCCTTACTCGCCATCACTCGTTCCAAGTTGAACGCCAGCGCAGGGACAATGGCCTCGCTCCATCGCACCTGCGCAGCCCATGCTCCATCCGCAGCGGCACATTCATCCGCAGTCGAGCATATAAGCCGGCCTCTGACCGCTCGTCCCACTCCTCATCTTACTCCTACTCCTCATCCAGCACATCCGGCCATCTGCCCATCTCCTCCTGCCTTCCTGCCCTCCCACCCCACCCGCCCCTTCGCCTCTCACCTGCCCCCACCAAGATGGGCTTCGCTGCCAAATACACCCGCGGCCCGCTGTTCATCGGGCTCAACGGCCTGCGCCTGCTCAGCGTGCTTGCGCTGGTGCTCGTGTTTGCCGCTACCATCCTTACCATCGTTGAGTGAGTCTACTTGGTTGAGGCGGGTGGCGAGGGCCCGCATCGCACAATGGTCATCAGCTTGCACTGGAGAGCACGATCCCCATCGCAAACGTCACCCGGCCCCCATGCCACACCGCCACCCATCACCCTCGTCACCCCCCCTTCCTCCCCTCCCCCTTCCTCCCCTCCCCCTTCCTCCCCTCCCCCTTCCCTCCTCGCTCATGCCGCTTGCTCACACCAGCGACATCAAGGCCGTCAAGGCCGACAAGGCGACCCGCGACCCTCCTGCCCCCTCGCCCTCTTCTTCGCTCGAGAAGCGCCGCCGCGTTCTCATACTCCCGTCCTACACGCCCGAGCCCGCCCACCCCACCGTCGCCGCTTCGCCAAAGCTGAAGATGCTGATGCGTCCGCGCGAGGTCGAGATGGCGCGCGTCGGCGTCGACGGCAGGCCCAACCCTGTGCCGGCGTGGTACGAGCTGGGCGAGGCGGACGAGCCCGTGGCCGCCGTCGCGAAGGGCGAGCCGAGCGCCGTGGGGTTCGAGGCCCTCTCGCAAGCCAAGGTGTTTGCGGCCGAGGAGCCCGAGACGCGGCCCCCCGCGACCAAGACGGCTCCCGCCGCCTCCACTGCGCCCTCCCTCACCCCCGCGGCGGCCTCGGCCCCCGCCCCCGTCTACACGTGCGACTACTACAAGGGCTCGACGGTCCCCTCGCAGGCGGGGGGCACGTTCTGGTCCGTCCTCGCCCGCGTCTTCGTGCTGGCCGAGTGCGTGCTCCTCGTGCTCTCGGAGGTCGGCTTCCCGCGCATCCTCTTCGCCAACTACATCCCCATGCTCGGGGACGAGTATGGCCTCGGCTGCCTCGGCGTGCTGCAGGCGCTGATCGCGTCCTCCGTGCTCAGCCACCACGCCGCCCTCTTCCCGCAGGTCAGCGCGTGGCTGCTCTTCATGGTGGCGCTGGCCAACATCCTCGTCGGCATCTTCCTGCGCGACAAGGCCAAGGCCCGCCGCTCCCTGAGCTGGGAGAACGCCGCCGAGCTCACGCCGCAGACGCGCGCGGCCGCCGCGGCGTGGAACGCGGGCAGCAGCGTGCACGACTCGGTGCGCGAGTGGAAGGCGCGCAACGCCGCGGCGCACACCACCGTGCCGACCGAGGCAAGCGCGCCCTCGTTCTACTCCCAGAACACACCTGCGCCCACGGTCGCGCCCACGGTCGTGCCCCGCACCAACCGCTTCAGCTTTGAGAGCACGCGCTGGGGCGCGTTCCCGTGGGCGCAGAAGAAGAGCGAGCGTACCGCCGAGCCCATGATTTCGCGCCCGCTCGAGACGCTGCCCAGTTCGTGAGTCGCGCATGGGCCTGCTGACAGCAGAGTTCGCCGTCTAGTCTAACGTATGCTGTAGGCGCTGGCGCCCAGTAGTGTTGTTTGTTGCGCATGTATACTAGGATACCATTGTTGGGCGCTATGCATGCAGTTGTGGGAGGGAACGACGGTGAGAGAACGCATTGAGACATATTGTAACCCATTCCTCATGGATGGCCGGTGACGCTCCGCAGGCATCAGTGGTGCTGGCGGGGGATAAACTATCCATACTTCTGCAATTCATGCCATCTATCCATGCCATGCTATAATGCTACAGTGTCAAGTCCAGTGTCCAGTGGTTGCGTCGCAGTGCGACAAGATACTAACCCAAGAGGTAGATGAGGGGAGGGGGAGCCGACACAGTCGGGGAGCGAGAGCCAAGTTGGCCAAGTCGGTGGTCTAGCCACCGCCCAGATGTAAAGGAGGTGATACAACAGTCGACGCCAGCGTCAGGTGCGAGAGCGAGGCCCAGCCCCAGCCTAGAGCGCGTGACCCGGCGCCTTCTCCAGCGGGGCCGAGTAGACGACCTCTGCGGGTGGCTCGCCGCGCAGGATGTGGTCGCGCGTCGGCGTGGGCGAGGCGCGCGCCTGCATACGACGCGAGGACGAGTGGCGGCGCGGAGACGCGCTCTTCGGCGGGCTGTACATCGGGTGCACGTAGCTTGGGACGACGAGATACGAGACGGGGCGGTCGGGTGTTGTGGGCGTGACGGCATGCGCCGAGATGGCCGAGCTGTGGCCGCCAGTGAGCGGCGACGCCTCGACATCGAGGTCGCGGCCGGCGGTAAAGTCGATCACCTCGTTCGGGATCAGCGACGAGCGCTGCGTGTCGAGGCTCTGGCGCTGGGCCGTCGCGACAACCGCCTCGCCAGAGTAGCCGTCTTCCGAGCGGTCGAGGAGCGAGGACATGTTCGATCCCTTCCACCACGCGTTGCTGTTCACCGACTGCGAGTTGCGCGAGAGGCGCGAACCCGAGCTCGTGCCAACGATCTCGGAGCCCTGGCCCGCAAACGAGTCGAGCGAGCGAGACGCGACGAGAGACCGCGAGCTGACGAGGTTGCGGTTCGAGTTCTCGTTGTCAAACTCGGAGAAGTAGAGCGACACGTCGTCGGACGAGAGAGGCGGGACCCGGTCGCCCTTGTTGATCCAACGCGGGTAGCTGGGCACGAAACCGGCGCGGGGGCGCGGGATGTCGCCCTCGGGCCCGGGAACGAAGTTGGTCGAGGGGCCAGTCCGGGCACGCTGGTTGCCCTGCGACGAGCCCGCGATCGTGGGGCCGAACGTGGGCGTCATGAGCTGGGAAGCGCCGGCCTCAGTAGGCGGAGGGGCAACCGGCTCGGGTGTTGGCGACAAGGCCTCAAAGCCCTCACTCTCGTACAGCGGCTCGAGGTACTCGTCCTCGCCGGACCAGTGCATCGACGGCTGGGACTCCCAGCTCGCAAGCGACTCGGCGCTCGGCGCGGACTGGGTAAACTCGGAGAGGCGGCGAGGACCATCGTTCGGGCCAGCAGAGGCGAGAAGCTCGCCCGCACACATGAATGAGCTGGCGTTCGAGGCAGGGCGTGACGAGTGGAACGCCGAGTCCTTGCTGTTGACAGTGGGGAGCGAGGGCTCGTTGACGGTGCCAAAGAGACCTTTTATGTACTTGCGCGGGCTGTCGCTCATCTTTCTGGCGGGGCTGAAGCTGTCGCTCTGCAGCGACTTCTTGCCGTTGGGCGTGTTGACTAACGTCTCGGGCGTGCCCTCCTTGGGGTTGTGGTAGGGAGTCTGCTTGACAGCCTGCTTGCGCTTGCGGAAGCAGCAGCAGCAGAGGACGAGGGCCAGGAGGATGAAGAAGCCAACGACACCAACGACCACGCCGATGATGATCTTGTTCTTCTGCGAGAGGCCGCCCTTACGGGGAGCGTTGGGTATAGGCGCGGGCTCACCCTCACCCTGCGGGCCAGTGACACCATCTATGGGCATCGTGATGTTGGTCGACGACACGGCGCCGTCCGCGTCCGCCATGAACACAATGTCCATTGTCGTGTAGGTGAGGTTGGCGGGGGGCGTGCCGACGAGGGTGTAGTTGTCGGGGTGGTAGAGTAACCAGGCAGCGGCCTCACCGGGGACGACAGTCGCGTTGATCGATGCCGAGGATGTCTGGTTGACAAGGAACCTGGAGAGGTCGAAGTTGAAGGTCTGGCCGGCCACCACGTTGGTCTTGGGCAGCTCGAACTGGGTAAAAGCGAAAGGGAGAACGCTGATGTTGAGGTACGAGACGTAGGAGAGGGTGTTGGAGGAGTTGGCGGAGGAAAGAGTGACGGGGATGTTGAAGGGAGCAATAGTGCCGTTTACAAGCGTATCCGGGGTCACACCAGAGAGGGTGTGAGTCGCCTTGTCGTACGAGAGCCACTGCGTGTTGGTGAGGTCGGGGCTAGCCTCAACCTGGGCGGCATCGAGCTTCGCACCGTTGAGCAGCATCCCCGAGAGGTCGAAGGTGTGGCTGACATGACTGCGGGCAGTAGTCTTGACGCCTGCCCAGGCCTTCGAGTTCTCGATGACGGCTCCGTCGCCGACCGAAAAGACGAACGAGGACGAGGCAGCCGTGTAGTTCCAGTAGTCGGTGGCGGTCACGACCACCTCGTACGAGCCGTTGGCGGGCGCAACACCGTTGAAGGTGAAGGTCGTGTTCGACCAGGTCAACCAGTCCGGGAGGCCTGTGGTGCCGCGGACGTGGGCCGTGTAGAACAGGTTACCGTTGCCGTTCGACTCGGGGCGCCTGAACATATCGCCGTTCCAGCCGAGCGCAAAAGACCAATACGGGGGCACGGACACACCGTGGCCTCCAGGCATGACCGTGGCACTGGCAATGTCGGCCAGGCTGGGGTCGGCGATCTGCTGATCAAAGTTCATGGTGAGGATGGGTGCCGAGAAGTTGGACACGATGAGCGTGACTGTGGAGTTCGAGGTTCCCGTCGTGTCCGTGGCGCTGAGAGTCACGACATGCTCACCGACGTCGGCGGCCGTGGGCTGACCGTAGAACGTTGGGTTGGAGGGGGAGAACTTAAGCCATGAGGGGAGCGGCGACGAGGCGTAGGTGACCGTCGAGTTTGACGCAAACGATTTGGGGAGGATCGAGAAGACAAAGTCCTGCCCGACACGCGCGACTGGTGGCTGCTGCGAGGCGAGAGGGATTGCGACCTGTGGAGCTGCTGCCACTAGGACGAGCAGGCCCAGTAGGGCGAGAGTGAGAGCGAGGACGCAACGCATAGCGTTGGCCGGCTGTGGTGCGTCAGTTGGTTGAATGAAACGGGTGGGATGGGTGACTAGGGGTAGTAACGCGCGGAAAAACAGCCCGAGTGGGTCGACAAAAGGTTACCTTGCCAGCCAGATTCCTGCAACAAGTGCGGGACTGCACCAGGCGGGGGGATCGGGACGACGGAGAATACCAGGCAGCTGGTGGATGGATGGACGGGGTGGACGGGGTTGGATGAGGTGTCCAGGCCTCGCCCCGCTGCACTCGTCACGACTCCAATAACGGTCGCGGCGGTGCCACGGGAGGTTGAGGAGCTTATCGGGCGCGCCTTGCCGGCATTGAGCCGGGGCGTGACTTGGGATGGCAGCAGCTTCTGCGCCACTGCCGGTATCCCTCGCACCGTCAAGAAGTCCTCCAACCACTCCCGCCAGCGCCACCGACAAAATCGGTGGAATGTGCGGACAAGTGCCGGGCATGCGGATCCTCGTCGCCGACGTCAAGTCACGCCCGGCGGTGCACTGCCACCGATTGCACCTCATCTCTTGAACGACCTATCACGCACGCCGTCATCGATAAGGCGCGCACAACCTCCCCTGGCATCCCGTAGTGGGTGGAGGCGCAGGCACTTGGCCGTACCACCGTACCACCGTGACCGCAGGCACAAGACTCACGCTGTAGTTTGGTAGACCGACGCCAGCTGGTGCGCTGGGTTACTCGGGCTGTGCGTTAGGAGGTGGGCATGCGAGGTGGGATGGATGCACTCACGATGTGGATGATGGTGAGAGAGGATATGGTGACTAGTTCCCGGCGGAGAGCAGTAGTCCAGATCTGAAAAGTCAGCGGCCGCGCGCGAGGCTGCCATCCAGCGTTGTGGTGCGCAAGAGGGTACTGGGGAGACATGTGCCGGGACGAGGAGCAACCGCAGACGCTGGATGGGTCGGGGACAGCTGCGGTGAAGACGTCACAGAGGGCACCTCCATCCGAGAGGTGCGTGCAGCTTGTCTGCGCGCGCAGTGCCGCAACTCCACAAGTGTTGCTTCGTGCATGCCACTAGCCTGGCGACATGTCTCGTAGTGGCCGACCTCCACCAACCTGACGGACATGACTATACTTACATTGAAGGATAGCTGACGTGAGGGGTAGTCGTCGGAGGAGGGGCGGAAAGAATGTCGGAGGTGGAGGGAAGGTAGGGTTACAGCGTCGTGGATAGAAGGCGTAAGGATTGTCGGGGGCGGAGACGGACACGGGGAGCGTGAGAGAGAGAGAGCGTAGGTCAAACGAGAGTGGACAAGAGAGAGAGAGAGAGAGTAGAGTAGAGAGAGTGTGAAGGACTTGACTGGTAGCGAGAGAATGACGAGTAGCGAGCGACGTTGAAGCGACGACAACGCGCTCTTCTTTCAGTGCAGGAACATCACCCAGTTGCTCAGGGACCGCACACTCCAGGGCACATTTCATGGTCGCGACGCGCCCCTGCGCTCCCCTTACGCCATCCCTGCGCCATCATCCGTCCCTGGAACGCGTCCACCCAATCACAACACCGATCACTCCGGCAGCCTCAGGGTCCATCCGGTGTGCCTGAAGCTGCATCCCGGGCAAGTCACGCCTGTTGCAACTCTTGTCTAGCTGAGAATGGTACTGTGGTTGAAATGGTTGAAATGGTCTACATTAGAATGCCAGTAAATCACTCCCTTCCGCACATTGCACGTACGGCATAAACCATTCCAGCAATGGGGCACTGATCATCATGCTCGTGCACCAGTTTCAACACATGATCACTTGCAGAGGGGCGAGGGGTTGCGCAGAACAGGTGCAGAACAAGTACAGAGAAGGCGATCTAGGGATCGCCACGTTCGCACGCGTTCGGCCAGGTTCCCCCGAGGGCGAGAGGAGGTGCGAGGTGCGAGAGAAGCTGGGCAGTCGCGGCGATCGTGTCCTCACCGCTACGCACAACGCACTGGCCTCTCCGTCACCGCCACCCCCACTCTTGCTGCCTGGTCTTGTCCTTTGGGCCCAAGAGAGTCTGAACCTCCCTCTAGCGCGCGGTGATGACCGATGGGCAGGGCTGGTGAACTAAGGATGGCAGGGAGGCGCCTATTCAGCGCCTCAGAGGCGCTCCGCTAGCATTGGGAGGTGGCTTGGGTGGGCGCTGAGCGCGTCCGGCGGCGTGGGTGGGGGGAACGGAAAGGCTATCGGAGCAGCACTCGAGCACGGACCAGAGCAGGACGCGTGGGGACGCCAACAGGGTGGGATTCCCAGCGCCAGACGCTGGCCACTTAGAGACGCTGGCGCCGAAGTCAGTTGCCAGGGGTGCGAGGCATGAATGTCGACGCACGCATGAATCGCTCCCACGATTAAAGTTGTCCCTGGCCCTCTCGAGCTCTCTGCACCAACGAGAAAGCAAGACGAGACTGCATGTGCTGTCTGGATGCAGCTGGGTGGACCCCTCGTGTACCACGTTCCCTACCGGCCTGGGCCAGTTGCACAAAGGCGGGCGGGGGTGTCTGATGGGCATGCCGTCATCTGTGAATCATGCTCATGTCCGATTTTTCATGTCCTCGACGCGTCTAAGCTCGGCCACCAGAGCTAGTGTCTCCCGCAGTCATGTTCGTCGTCCCTGCCTCGCTTTCCCGTGCGCTACCATGGCAGCGGGCGGACTGCTCATGAGAGGCCCAGGGTGGACATGTCGCTCACACGCGTCCACGTCGCCGTGTTCCCCGGCCCTACACTAGACACGCTCATTACCATGCTGTAATCGAGAGGGGAGCCGCCATGAGAAGCGCAGGGACGGGCTTCATGTTCATTTCAGTCGCGGTGCGCCCTATTCTGTCATTCTCGGTGCCCACGTCGCCGAGGAAGAAAGGCTCTCTTATGACTGGTGCAGGCGGCAGGGACCCGGCTGATCCGAGACCTTCCATGTGTGGGCAGGCGGCAGTTCAGCAGCGAACGCCTGCGGTACCGGGCTCTGGGATCGCCCACTGGCTCGCACCTCACATTGCCGCCTAGTTTCCAGGACTTGCGTAGGGGCGAGGACGACGACGAGGGACGGTTAGTCTCCCTTCTGGAAGCCAGAAGGGAGCTGGAAGCTTGGTGAGTCGCCTGCCGTAGCTGCCCTGCTTCCCAGAGCTGCAGTGCCCACACACAGTACTTGAGAGTACACACCAGAGTCCACATAGATGCGCCCTTGCGCCCCGATGATGCTACGCCCTCGGTGTCAATCCGTCGACGATCAGATCGGCGCATGTTCTCCTCACCCACTGTGGGGTGTCAGGCACAGACCGCCCCCGTGCCTCCACCTCCACCCAACCTCCACTTGACCTCACCACCCAAGTGACCGTGCTCATCACCCCGCTCTCCGCCCATCACGGATCACCCCATGCACAACCCCAAAAGCAAAGCACGCTCTGACGAAGACGAGATTCGAACTCGCGAACCGAAGACTACAGTTTGGACGGGACAGCCTAAACGTAGCGCCTTTGACCTCTTGGCTACTTCGCCGAGACGTGGATGGATGTCCGTGTGGGCGGCCGCGCTGGGATGCAGGAAGGTGCAGATCGCCCTCTTCTGTGATCAACAACCCCTCCAAGTCGAGTAGGTGCGTGCTCGTCGATTGCGCAAGAAGGTCGGGGACCGGGAGGATACGAGATGCACGGCGGTGAGATGTGCTGGAGGCGGGGTGGGGCACAGTATCACCGTGGTGCCCTGCTTCTGCATACATGCGCATACAGGGGGTCTGCTTCTTCTCTCTCTTGTGTACGCACTTGTGGGGCTGTGGCTGTGTGCATGTACACACTGCGACGAGAAGTCACGCGAGGCTGGGTGTACGGGTGTGGGTGCCCTTGGGTTAATGTGGAGGGAGCGGATAAACGAGAACCACCCCCCGTCTCGACGAAGAGTACTCTTGTGTACGTACGCTCAAGCCAGTAAGGCGCCCTGTGGAGATGTAGGGGCTAGGTAGAGGGTTGCGACCGGGGTTGAACGCAGTGGACAGTTGGACGAGGGGGAACGGGGAGGGCGGCAACACGGAAACTGCGGGCAGATGTTGGCGGGCGAAAGGCCGTCTGCGCTGCTATAACTTCGGCAAGCGGACGTCTAGTTTCTGGACCACATACACACTTTACCAGTGTAAGACGCAGGGGGCGACCATGCGACCAGCAGGTCGAGTAGCAAAGTCACTCGTGGGCGATCGTGGGGTGACACACTTGCCCCGCCTCCACATCTGTCACGTGACCACTCCAAAAGTTGACATCCGCCTGTTGATCGCTCCCACCGCAACATCCACAACCACCACCACCTACTCTACACAATCATGGCACCAAAACACAAGACCGGCAAGGGCGGCAAGGGCAAGGAGCGCGCCGAGCCCAAGACCGAGGCTGTCGTCCCGTTCGGCAAGCAGCTCGCGCACACGGACAAGGCGGTGCGCGACCAGGCCGTGCGTAACCTCACCGCGTTCCTCTCGGCCGGCGGGGAGGGCGAGGAGGAGGCGAGCGGGTATACCCGCCTCGAGGACAAGGAGATGGCCAAGCTGTGGAAGGGGCTGTTCTACTGTGAGTCTTGTTGGGCGAGGGGGGAAAGACTTGGCGAGGGCATCCAGCTGCACCCGACAATGCACTCTCCGGCGCCTGGCTCTGCGCCGCCTGTTGCAGCTGTGCTGGGAAGTCACTGTTGAGATCCACAGCGTTACTGGTGCACTGGCTCTAACCCCAGGCTTCTGGATGTCCGACAAGCCGCTCGTGCAGCAGGCGCTGGCGAGCGAGCTCGCCGACCTCCTCCTCCGCATCAACCCCCGCACGTCGGGCGACCGCGCCGCCGCGCGCCTCGACGCCGCCCTCGCCTTCCTCGAGGGCTTCTGGGTCGCCCTCGTCCGCGAGTGGAATGGCATCGACCGCCTCCGCCTCGACAAGTACTACATGCTCATCCGCCGCTACGTGAACGCCTCCTTCCGCCTGGCCGCGCGCGCGGGGTGGAGCGCCGCCGCCGTCGACGGCATCAACGCCATCCTGGGGGCCGAGCACGGCCCCATGAGCTGGGAGGACAAGAGCGTGCCCATGTCCCTCGCGACGCACCTCGGCGACGTCTACCTCCAAGAACTGGACAAGGTGCTTGCCGACTCTGAGGAGCCAGCACCCCTCGTCCAGATCCTGCGGCCGCACATCGTGCTCGTGGCGCGCACGCGCAACTCGACGCTGCACCGCCGCCTCGTGGAGAGCGTGTTTACCCCCCTGCTGGCGGCGCTGAAGGACGGGGGCGAGTTCGAGAACATTGCCGCCAAGTGCACCGTCGACGGGAAGGAGGCGGACGCTCGGGGGCTGCGCGCCGCGCTGCTGCGGGCGCTGTTCAACGAGGCCGCACAGGAGTCCACGATCGAGAGCAACCGCCGCAAGCTGTATGCGCTCGTGCGGGCCGAGGAGGACGACGAGGATGACGAGTAGGGCCGCGCGCCAGTGGTTGTGCAGGGGTGTGGCGATATCAGACGCCAGGGCTATAGACAGATGCATACATCTACACATTATTGCTTGCGGCCCTCCTTGCTGATCCGCGACACGTAGGTCTGCGAGATCTTGTCGAACGCCGCCATGTACAGCTGCATGCACTGGGTGAGGCAGCGCTCCTCCGAGCCCGAGAGGGAGGGGCCGGGGCGGGTGACGCACTTGGCGAAGCACTGGGGTTAGCGCGGGAGCCCGTGAGAGGGGCAGTGCGCCGGGAAGGTCTGCAGGCAGGCAGAGAATGTGAAGCGGGACGCGATGCGATGAAACGGCAAGAGCGCACACGGAGGGAGCCAGAGCCGTGAAGGCTGCCGTGAACAGCCCGCAGGAGATGTGGATGGTGACTGCCACAGTCGCCAGGGCCTCCCTCGTCCTCCCGAGCTGCCGCGGCGGTGTGCGCAGCTACCAAGGGACCTCCGGCGGCGCAATCTGACGTTTCCCGCGGCCTCCATCCTCGGCTGGCGCCTTGGGAAAGTGTCCGCCGATCGGTCTTTTCACAACAACACACCCCGGCCTCTAGCCACTCACGTTCTCGGTCATCTTGGTGACGAGCTGCTGGGCGCTGGCGACAGCAAGCTCCTGCTGGATCTGCTGCTTGACCTCCTCCTTGCGCGCCTGCATGCCTGAGGTCAGCTGTGAAACAGTGTAGATAGCTGAAGGTGCGGGTGGAGGTGATCCGGCGAAGCTGGAGGCAGTAGGGGGCCCAGAGAGGGCGGTGTAGCGCGGAGCTCAAGAGGAGGGTCCTAAGGAGGAATCAAAAGCGGTAGGAGCTCCCGTAGAGCTCCCCGGACCGGCGGTGCTGCGCCGCCGACGTCTCGCCCGCTCCTCGGATCACACCAGCTCCTATGAGCTCCGCCGGCTTCCCCCGAGCTTCCGTCGCACGCCTGGACCGCCCATACCACACCGTTACTCACTGGGCGCCGACTGGGGGAGTGCGGAGGGGTTGGAGCCACGGAAGAAGGACATTGTTGTGTGTTTTTGGTGATGTCAAAGTCGCAGATGAGAGTCACCTGCGCCGAAATCGACAGAGTTCGGCAAGAATGGAGATGGCTCCGTCTCCGTCTCCTCCGCCCTGGATCTCTCGCCACCGCACCACAATTTTGCGGTGGAGGTCATTCTAGTCTGAGCACACGATTAAGTACATCTTCTCAATACACCAAACGCACCAAACACCACAGCGCAGCAGCGCTCTCATCTCCCAAAAGGCTCTAGACACTCTCCTAGACCACACGCATCAACATGCCGCCAAAGAAGTCCATCTACCGCCAGGAGGGCGCCCAGCACTTCCAGGTCGTGCACCGCTCCGTGCGCGACCCCCTCATCCACGACCCCGAGGCGAGCAAGCACGTGTTCCGCCCCGTCCAGCGCGCCAACGAGCGCGACAAGACTGGCTACACGCTCTCCGACCTCGAGGCGAGCGTGGATCCGAGGACGATGCGCGCCAACGAGGGCGAGGCCGCGACGTACGGCATCACATACGACGACTCGGCCTACGACTACATGCAGCACCTGCGGACGGTGGGCATGGGCGGCGGCGACTCGGTGCTCCTCGAGGCGCCGAAGCGGCAACCGAAGAAGAAGGACAGTATCGCCCTTTCTGACGACATGTTTGCATCCAAGAACGAGATCTCCCAGAAGGAGGCGCAGGCGGCGACCGAGGCCATTCCGCCCGAGCTCCAGGGCTTCCAGCCCGACATGGACCCCCATCTCCGCCAGGTCCTCGATGCGCTGTCGGACGACGAGTTCGTGGACGAGGATGGGGACGAGGACGACGTCTTTGGCGCGCTGCTCGGGTCAGGGCAGCTCGAGGACGGGGAGGAGGCGGAGGAGTTCGAGTTCCGCGAGTGGGGCGTGAACGAGGACGACGAAGATGCGCGGACGGAGAACGGCGAGCCGCGTGAGGAGACGTGGGAGGACCGCTTCCGCGCCTTCAAGGCGGCCGGGGGACGACCCAAGGTCGCCAGCAACGGCGGGTGGGACGACGACGACGTCGACTCGGCCGAGCGCTCCGAGATGGCCGACACGGTCGGCAGCCTCGTCAACGGGATCGAGGACATGATGGTCCGCGGCGGCAAGAAGCGCCACGGCAAGCGCGGGCCGTCCGACGCCTCGGGCATGAGCATGTCGTCGTCCAACGTGTACCGCAACGACAACCTGCGGACACTCGACGACCGCTTCGACGCCATCGAGCGCCAGTACGAGATGGACGACGAGGACGAGTGGGACGAGGAGTACGAGGACGACGTGTCCATCGCCCCGTCGTTCATGAGCAGCATGTCGCGCGTGTCGTTCCTGCGCGGGGACGAGCCGATGGGCGGCGGCCCTGGCGCCCCCGAGATCAGCCGCGACGACTTTGATGCGATCATGGACGACTTCCTGGACAACTACGAGGTTGTTGGGCGGCGCATGCGCGAGTCGCTCGGCGGCACTGCCCTCTCCGGCCCGGAGAAGCTGCGCGTGCTCCGTTCCGCGCTCGAGGATGGTGAGGAGGGCCCGGGCCGCGAGGAGAACCGCCGCCGTATTTTGGACCTCGAGCGCCGCCTCGAGACGGGCGAGTACAAGGACATCAAGGAGTCGATTCCCCGCCGCGAGGTCGAGCCCGAGGCCAAGTGGGACGTCGAGACGATTCTCTGTGAGTGGGCTGCGCAGCAGCAACCGGAACCGAACTGACACCAGCCACGTACACCAACACCGAGAACCACCCGGGCATGATCCGCTCGCGCACCAGCGAGCAGGCGAAGGAGCGCGCTCTGCGCCGTGCGGAGGCCGCCGCTGCCGCCGAGGCTGCACGCGCACGCGCCGAGGAGGAGGAGGAGGACTCGGGGTCCGAGACGGAGCGCGAGGCCAAGGTGACCGTCGCGCGTCCCAAGGGCGAGAGCGCCGCGGACCGCAAGGCTCGCAAGGCGGCCGTCAAGGCCGAGCGCGCGAACCGCCGTGCCGAGAAGAAGGCGCACACCCAGACGTTCGGGGACGAGCGCAAGCGCCAGCTCAACGCCCAGAAGAAGGCGGTGGCGGGCGGGCGCGCGGCGGACAAGGTCGTCGGCCGTGGCGTCGTCTCGCTCTCCTAGAGGAGCTTCTACTAGCTTCCTTGGAACAGTGGAACTCGCCGGGTGCTGCGGATGATCTCTGCGCCCCACCTCCGCCCCTGTTCCGCCCCGGGGCCTTAATGCGTCGGCCCCACACGCTGCCGATCGCGATCGGCGTGCCAAGCTCCGTGCGATCATCTGCGCTTCTAGACGGGGCTTGTAGACGTTTCTGCGGACTTTCTACGTGTTGTATGCACCCAGAATGCACCATGCTCCACAGCTGTGCGTCAATTTGCCACCCAAGAAGCGCCATCTGACGTAAATTCGGTGCCTGGATCCGGAAATAAGGTGGAAAATCGGCGTTTCGCGGCGTTGTGGGCTGAGGCATGCTGATCAAAAAATCGCCATTTTGCTCCCGTCTTGGGTGTCGGCCTGGCCTCCCCGTCGAGTGCAGTTGCTAGTTAGAGCTCGCGACCATCGACCACCTCAGTCACATAAAACGCGACAGCGCCGCGCACCGACAACCCTCTCTCCTTTCGAACCCCGCGCGACCAGAACGCATACACATCCAGCAAAATGGTGAGCCTGCACACGAGCGGGCGGCAACGGCATGGCACTGGGCAGGCGACCGGCGGCAAACTTTCACATCCTTCACACCCCGCGACACCGGCATACTTCCTGCCAGCGACGACAGAGGGCGAGACGGCGACGGCGGGGGCGTGTCAGCGCAGAAGGGTGCGCGGTGCGGTGCTGTGGGAGGACTGGATGCGCAGAAGTTTCGGTCGGGGGGGCTCTGCACCTGTCGTGTGCGCAGCCCACCTCGCTCGCAAACTCGCCCATCCTCCCGCGGCGCAGTGTCGCCACCCGCAGCGCTCGCCCTGTCCTGCGCCGGAACCGGGAATCCTCTCGAAGCGCGCAGACAATCCTCTGGAAGCGCGCAGACAGCAGACGCAACTTTTGAACTTTGCCCCCCTGCCCCGCCACCCCCTCCTCTCGACTTCCTACGCCGCCGCCAAACTATGCCATGCCGCCGCTGCCGCCCAATTCTCTTGCGCACCGCTAACCCCAGACCCTCGCTGTTGACCTCCTCAACCCCTCCGCCGAGGCTCAGGCCCGCACCCACAAGCTCAAGAAGATTGTGCCCCAGCCCAACTCGTTCTTCATGGACGTCAAGTGCCCCGGCTGCTTCCAGATCACGACCGTGTTCTCCCACGCCTCGACTGTCGTCCAGTGCGGCTCGTGCGCCACCGTCCTCTGCCAGCCCTCGGGCGGCAAGGCCAAGCTCACTGAGGGTGAGTCGACGAGAGTGTCAACGCTGACGTCCAGGCTGCTCGTTCCGCCGGAAGAACTAGGTCTCCCGCGTAGCGATCAGGTTCACTTGGTTCTAGCACGACGCATGTACACATTCGACATATGTGGAGCAGGATGTAGGGGTGACTAACTGCGGGTGGTGTTGGTGGGCGGCGTGGGATTGGGGTCAGAAAGTGGAGAGAGAGAGAGCGTGAGAGCCAGAGCGGGTGGCGGAGCGGAGCCGGGGAGCCAGGAGCAGGGAGCGAGGGACAGTGGAGCCGGCGCCTCATCTCGTCAGGGCTGCAGAGGTGATCGTGTGCAGAACTGTATGGTGGTGAGGGCGTGAGCGGCGAGTTTGAGTTGGGGCGGTGGTGCCTGGCCCCGGAGCCGGCGCCGAGTCAGAGTGGTCAGGTGGCGGTCTAGTGTGGCGGCTTGGCGTGGCAGCGCGGCAGGCAGCAGCGGGGGTGCAGCGAACCGTGTAACAGTGTCGTCGTGGGTTTTGGCGGCCAAGCACGAGAGCGCAGATGGACATGCGCCGAGATGGCGACGAGATGGCGCCACCAGCAGCGTGAGGTGAGCATGCCGCTCACGTGCTCGCCCATACATTGCGCCCCGCCCAGAATGTGTGGCCCAGAATAGAGCCAGCGCCCAGACGATTCTAGCCACACACCTTCCATCTTCCATCGAACCTCTCCTCGCCGGGGCCGCGCAAGCCCGCCGGCAGACGAGCGAGTCGTGTGCCGCGGATTGCCGGCCCGGACGTATCCAAGGCCGAGACCGAGGCCGTGCCGTGAAATGCTCCCGCGCTGCCAACTGCGTCATTGCCCAGCGTACATTGCTTCGGTCGGCATCTCTCAACACCATCTTCACACACTACACCACGCCTGGCAACACACTCACAATGCTGCGAACAGGCCTCGCGGCAGTGAGGCCCGCGCTGCGGCCCCACCTCCCAGCGGCGGGGCGCCTCCCTCCCCTCGCGCGCCTCCCTCCCCTCACGGGGGCGCTCCGCAGCGTCTCCACAACCACCCCGCTCCTCCGGCGCGATGAGGACCGCCGTGAGTTCTCCAGCTCTATAGTGCTCGAGCTGACCCCAGTGCCCCGCGGTCACGTCCGTCCCGCGCGCCGCCGCGTGCGCCGCGACGACACCGACCAGCAGTCGTACGGCCAGGCATACCAGCAGTACCAGAACCCGTACCCGCAGGACCCGATGGGCGGGATGGGCTTCGACCCGCAAGGGTACGCGCCGCGCCGGTCCGTCGTGGTGCCCGACGACCCGCGCGGCGTCCTGCAGCGCAACCACGCGGCGTACGAGCTGCTCGCGCACGACTCGCTCGTCGTCGTGCGCCAGCTCGAGATGATGAACGTCTTCCTCGGATACGAGCAGGCGAACCGGTACGCGATCTACTCGTCCGAGGGCAACCACGTCGGCTTCCTCGCCGAGGAGGAGCGCGGGTTCGCGGGCGTCCTCACGCGCCAGATCCTGCACACCCACCGCCCCTTCAAGAGCACGGTCATGGACCGGCACGGCACGCCGATCCTGTGGATCGAGCGCCCGTTCGCGTTCATCAACTCGCGCATCCGCGTGCGCGCCAACCCCGACCTCGGCGCCGTCGGCGAGGGGCTGAACCCCCTCGTCGGCGAGACGCAGCAGCAGTGGCACCCCTGGCGCAGGAAGTACAACCTGTTCGAGAACCGCGTCGGCGGCGGCGGCGACTACATGGACCAGTTTGCGCGCATCGACGGCGGCTTCCTCGCTTGGGACTTCTGGCTCACCGACGCCGACGGCCGCCTCCTCGCCACCATCAACCGCAACTTTACGGGCTTCGGCCGCGAGATCTTCACCGACACGGGCCAGTACGTCATCCGCTTCGACGCCGCCGGCAGCGAGATCAACATGCCCCCCGGGTCGCAGGTCAGCGTGCAGGGCCAGACGCTCGTGCTACCGGAGGAGAGCACGGGGCTCACGCTCGACCAGCGCGCCATGACGCTGGCGACCGCCGTGTCCATCGACTTTGACTACTTCTCCCGGCACTCCGGGAGCGGCGGCGGCTTCCTCCCCTTCTACCTGTTTGGCGGGGGCGACGGCTCGAGCGAGCACTCGCGCGGCGGCGAGGCTCCCGCACCCGCACCTGGGTCTGGCACCGGCGTCGGCGGGACGGGCGCCGGCGACGTGCTCGGTGGAGCCGCTGCCGGTGCGGCCATGGGCGGCGCGGGCGGATACACTGGGCGCGACTGGACGGACGACGAGATCTACGGGCGTGCACCCCCGCCGGGAGAGGCAGCCCAGAACTCGCCTTGGGCCAACCCCAACCCCGCGCAGGCCCCTCCTGAAGGCCCGCATGAGCCCCCAGCACCGGGTCAGCAGGCCGAGGGCTTCGACTACCCGAACGACTTCCCCGGCGACGAGGAGATTATGCAGGACCCCTGGGCCAACCAGGGCGGCGACGACGGCGGCTTCTTCGGAGGCGGCGGCGGTGGTGGTGGCGGCGGCGACTGGGGAGGCTTCGGGGACTGGTCATAGATATCAACACTGCATGCATCACTGTTCTAGTGCGTCTACCTCGCCTTGGGCTGTATGTCAGCTGTCGTCTCAGAGACCTGGAGCTCACCTTGCAGTCGTCCATGACAGTCTCCTTCAACAAGAGCATGACCGTCTTCTGCTCCGCAGCCGGGACGGCATTGTCATGCTCGTAGCTCACGCCGATAGCGAGGCGCGTCCCGTCGGGCGAGAATGACAGCGCAGAGATCGCAGACGGGTACTTGGGGTAGAGGCGCATGCGCTTCTTGGCGCTGTGGTCCCAGACCGACAGGACGCCGTCCGAGCCGCCCGAGGCGAACGTGTTGTGCCTGCTGTCAGCTGTCCGCCGCGGCCTCAGAGCTGGACTTACACTGGGTGGTACGCGAGCGCGTTGATGGGGTACACCTGGTCCACGCCGTCGACATTGGCGCGGTGCGCGCGGAACGCGTACTTTGCAGATTGTGCGGACGGGTCGGGGTCAAAGTACTCGACGGCGATGCGGCCCTCAATAGACCCAGAAGCCCAGCCTGGTGTTAGCAAGGTGAAGGGTACCAGCTCGCTCGGTCCGAGGCAAGCTGGCGCGTCCACTCACCCTTCCCGTCCGCCATGCACGCAACGCTTCTCGTGAGCATTTTGAGCGCACTCTCGCGATTGTGGTCCGACTTGGCCTCGCGCTTCTCGCGCGCGGCCGCTGCCAGCTCGTCCGCAGTGTAGACATAAACATGGCGGTGCGCCATGGACACCAACGCGCGCCCCGTGGCGGGCGTGTACGAGATGTTGTACACGCGCTCGGGCATGGGCGACGTCGACGCGAGTGACTCCTCCTCAGATCTGATGTCAGCTGTCTCACCACACGAAAGAGAGCGGACTCACGGGTTCCACACTTTGACGCTCTTGTCCCACGAGCCGGTGACCAGCAGGTTCTGCTCGGGGATCCACGCCATCGCGCTGACCGCATTCTCATGCGCGCCGAGCACACGCGCCTCGCCTGTGGAGAGGTTCCACCTGGTGTCAGCTTCGTTCAGGGGTTTGGCAGCTGACGCACTCGCGCACGCGGCGGTCCAGGCAGCCGGTGTAGAGGGTATCCCTCGAGCTCCCGAACGCGACGGAGAGGACGGCGGCGGGGTGCTCCAGCCTGTTGTTAGCTATGGGCCTATGTTGTTCAGCTACCTCCTAACGGCCACTGGGTTGGGGACGTCATAGATGTGCGCGTGCTGGGGTCAGAGTTGGAGGAAGGAAGACGTACCGAGTCCCAGCTGGCGACAGCGAGGCGCTTGCTGTCCGGCGCCCAGGAGAGGGCGGCGATGCCGTCCATCGGCGGCTGAAGGGTCGCGTCGCCTGGCGTTAGCGGTGTCTGAGTTTGAGACAAACCAGACATGATGAGCGAAGGTGGAAGTGAAGTGGAGAATGCGGAGGAAGGTCAACGGGGGGTGACGATTGCGGTTGTGTGGTTGTTGATTTTGGGAACACACCGATCAACACCCCTGAATCCTATTACATTTCTAATGGCAATAGGACCCATTAGGAAAGAGCCTGCGGAGATCGTGTCCGTGCCCGTTGTACCCCGCAATCGTACAATGGCCAAGAATGCGGGGGAACCTGAGTTTGTGGTGTGTCTTTGACCGGCCGCCGGGTCGTACGTCGCGTCCAACATCCTTCAGGTCCACCAACGACGCCTCCCGTCTCTCTTCTTGCATCTTCTCTTCCCACGATACCCACAATGTCTGCAAAAGAGACGGCTGAGAAGTACCGCACCGACCCCGCCGGCTGGCGCCTCAAGGTCGGCGAGGACAGCCACGGCCAGCACAAGTGGGTGTACCTCCCCCCCGGGCCCCAGCGCGACGCGTGGCCGCAGACCGCAGTGGACAAGTACTCGATGGGGCTGCCTACGGTGAGCTTGCGTTGTCCCAAAAGCTGACAGCAGGGGCTTCCAGAGCTGCCGAAGGCGAGGAGCGAGTACGAGGCGGCGCAGAACGGCCTCAGGTTCTACCGCGAGCTGCAGAGCGAGGACGGCCACTTCGCCTCCGAGTACGGAGGTGAGCACTCCTCCAGGCTGTACTGACCACAGGCCCACTCTTCCTCACCCCCGGCCTCGTGATTGCACTGCACTGCTACGGTGTCGAGATCTCGCGTGAGCGCAAGGCCGAGCTTATTCGGTACCTGTTCAACAAGCTGCGCCCGGAGATGGGCTGGGGCCTGTGCGTTGTGTGCGTGGAGAGAGCTGATGGCAGGCACACGGCGGCGCCGCCCACCGTGTTCGGCACGGTCATGAACTATGTCATGTTGCGCATGCTCGGCGTCGGGCCGGACGAGGGGCCGATGACTGCGATCCGCGCCAAGATCCACGAGCTCGGTGCGTTACATGACAGCAGCACTGACACCAGGCGGCGCGACGGGCATTCCGACCTGGGGCAAGGTGTGGCTCTCGATTCTCGGATGCTACGACTGGGAGGGCGTGAACCCCACCCCGCCCGAGCTGTGGTGCCTCCCTGACTGGGTGCCGTTCGCGCCATGGCGCTGGGTGAGTTGATCCATTGGAGAAGCAACTGACGACCCAGTGGATCCATGTCCGGCTTGTCTGTGCGTAGACCCCGGATCCCACATGAATACATGAATGATACTAACCACAGTCACGCCTATGGCATACCTCTGGGGCCAGCGCTACGTTGGGCCATACACGCCGCTCGTCAATGCACTGCGTCAGGAGATCTACACGCAGCCGTACGCGTCGATCAACTGGCCCGCCCAGCGCGAGAACATCCACCCCGGCGACCTGTACAACCCGCACCACCTCGTGTTCAAGTCGCTCAACCGCATCCTCGCCGTGTACGAGAAGATGCCGTACATGGGCTGCGTGCCGTCGCTGCGCCGCGCCGGCCTCAAGGCGGCCTACCGCCAGATCGTGTACGAGGACGAGAACACGGGGTACCAGACGGTCGGTCCCGTGTCCAAGGCGTTCAACATGCTGTGTCGCCTCGACAAGGAGGGGCGTGACTCGGAGGCGTGCCGCCTCCACCTCGCCAAGGTCGACGACTTCCTCTGGATGAGCAAGGACGGCCTCTTCATGACGGGCACGAACGGCTCGCAGCTCTGGGACATCTCGTTCATGGCGCAGGCGGCGGTCGAGACGGGCCTCGCGAACGAGGAGGAGAACAAGAAGACGTGTGCCGGCATGCTCGACTGGCTCGACAAGTGCCAGATCCGCCAGAACCCCCGCTGGTACAAGGAGGGGTACCGCCAGTCGTCGAAGGGCGCATGGCCCTTCTCGACGCCCGAGCAGAGCTACACCGTCTCGGACTGCACCGGCGAGGGCCTCAAGGCGACGATTGCCCTGCAGTCGCTCAGCTACACGTCCGACCCCGTGACCGTCGACCGCATGCGCGACGCCGTCGACGTCCTGCTCTCGATGCAGAACGAGTCCGGAGGGTACGCCAGCTACGAGCTGCAGCGCGGCAGCGAGCGCATGGAGATGCTGAACGCCGCCGAGGTGTTCGGCAAGATCATGGTCGACTACCTGTACCCCGAGTGCTCGACGTCCGTGCTCTCGGCGCTGGAGCACTTCCGGAAAATCGACCCCAAGTACCGCGCCGACGAGATCACATCGTGCCTCGACCGCGTCATCCAGTGGATTCACCGTGACCAGCGCCCCGACGGCTCGTGGTACGGCTCGTGGGGCATCTGCTTCACATACGCGACCATGTTTGCGCTCGAGTCGCTTGCGATCGCGGGCGAGACGCACGCCAACTCGGAGCGTGTGCGCCGGGCTTGCACCTTCCTCCGCAGCAAGCAGATGCCCGACGGCGGCTGGGGCGAGACGTACATGGTAAGCTCGCAGGTTTGACGAAGCTGACAAACAGAGCTGCGTGACGGGCGTGTACAGCCAGCACGAGCAGAGCCAGGTGGTCATGACGTCGTGGGCGTTGCTCGCGCTCATCTACGGCCAGAGCCCAGATCACGAGGCCATCCGCCGCGGGTGCGCGCTCATCATGAGCCGGCAGCTGCCCGACGGCGCGTGGGCACAGGAGGACACCGAGGGCATCTTCAACAAGAACTGCGCGATCGACTACCCCGCATTCAAGCATATCTTCTGTATCTGGGCGCTAGGCCGCGCCGCCAAGTACCTCGGCGAGGCGTGAGCTTGGGATTAGTGATTGTAATGAAATGGATGAAATGGATGTTGTCTTGGAAACTCGCCGGTTTAGGGATCGGCACCTGCCGATCACACGTGGAGGTCCAGGCCCAGGGTTGAATCTGAAAGTCAACAAGTCAACATCACACACCACACCATCACCGACAACGGCAACCATGTTCCGGCGCGACGCCTCTGGCCCCATGGACGTCGACTCGGTGCACCCCCTGGGCCGTGCGGCCGAGTACGCGCTCGACGACGACGGGCCCGCGAGAAAACGTGAGTGCACGCGACTCTCAGCTGGCTTAAGTGGAAGGTTAGCTGACAGCAGGGCCGCACAGCGACCTCGCGAGCGGGGCGCACTCGACGCCATCGCGCACCGCGCCATACAGCTTTGGGCCAAACACGCCCTTCCTGTTCCACGCGCCGCCCCCGCCCCCCTCCCGCCCATGGGAGCCGTACGACCCAAACAAGTGGGCGCGCACCGACTTTGGTTTTGGGACGACTGCGACGCACGTCGACGACATCGACATGGACGGCGCGGGGGAGCCCGGCTCGCCTGCCAAGCCCAAGAAGGAGGAGAAGAAGAGCAAGGCGGCGACGGTGGAGAACGTCGAGGACCCGACGTCGCCCGAACGCAAGATTGCGACCGGGGCGGTTACGCGCGCCCGCCGGCGGCGCAGGAACATGGCGCAGCAGGAGGTGGGTCGTGTGAGGGACGCGCTGACGGCAGGGGCGTAGCGAGCACACGTACAACCTCCACATGGCGCATGGGACGAGCCACTCCGAGGTGCCAGCCATCCTCCTCGGGTAGGTCTACCTCCCCAGCTTTGGTGAGCCCAGAATCAAGCTGACGGCAGCTACGTCCAGTTCGTGTTCAACGGCTCGCTCGTGCTGGGCTTCCTGTACGTCGTGGCAAACTTTGTGCTCGCCGTCCAGCGCGATGTCAAGGAGCGCATAGACGAGTACGCTGTTGGTGAGCTTCCGCGACCTTGAGCAAGCTGACGACAGAATACCTCCAGGAGATCTCCGAGTGCTCGCGCTCGTACCTCACGAACCGGTGTGAGGCGGCGACGCGCGTGCCGGCCATGGAGGCGGCGTGCCAGGGCTGGGAGCTGTGCATGAACCGCGACCCCAAGGTGGTGGGGCGGGCGCGCGTCGGCGCCGAGACGTTCGCGGGCATCATCAACAGCTTCTTCGAGACGATCAGCTGGAAGACGATGGTGTTCACCGTCGTGTCCCTCACCCTGTTCATCACGCTCATCAACTCGGCCCTCTTCAACCTGCGCGCCAAGCAGCGCGAGCCCCCAGCGTACCCGTACCCCTACCCGCCCGCGCCGTGGATGCAGTACGGCGCACCGGGGATGCTGCCGCCGCCCCAGGAGAAACAGCAGCAAAAGGAGGAGAAGGGCGTCGCTGGCAAGGCGATCGCATGGCTGAGCAAATAGGTTTCACTGTCACTTGCATGCATTCACACATCACCATGGTTCACATCACGCCCGGGGGAAGGATGGACATGGGGGCGCAGCTACGCCCGCGGAAGTGCGACATCCGGCCAGCAGCCCCCACTCAAAAAGGTTTCCCATGGTGGGATTTGAACCCACGACAGTGGTGAATGGATAGATAACCTCATAAGCACCAAGAGCTAACCGCTGCCCCACACGGGAGAACAGATTCCGTCCGACACTTTTGCGCGCCGCCAGCGACTATATCCGACCGAGTCGAACCCTCCACCATTCCATGCATGCATAACACCCCCAACCCGTCAGTGTCCTTGCTACAGTCACAATGCAACGTCTATGGACTCCAAGTGTCCCAGTGGACGGGGTGGAGGGTAAACTATGGTGCGCTGGCCAGGCGCTTCTTGAGGTAGTCATTGACGATGCGAGCCACAGTGCCCGCCGCCGAGGAGGGGTCCGTCCCCTCAGCAGTGGCCCGGAACAGCTGTGCGGCGAGGGGGTGCTCCTTCTCGAGAGCAGCAGGCTGCTTGCGGATGAAGTCGTCCTTGTCTGCCTCCGTCTTGAGCAGGCTCGCTTTGGCGTTGGCAAGCTCGGTGCGCAAACGGGCGAACTCCCCTTCTGGTGTCGTGCCGCCGATGGGGTCGTCGGGACCGTGAGCAACCTTGAGGATCTGCAACTCCCACATGCGAACGGCGCTTTTGAGCCGGTCGATAGCGCTGTCTAAATTGTCGACCTTTGAGTCCATGCGTTGGAGGGCCGAGTAGTAGCACCAGAGATCGGTGGACACTCCTGAAGTCACGAACGCGACTTGGAGGTCTGCGAGGGCATCGTCCAAGTTGTGGGAGGACGAGTTGGGCTTGCATTTGCGGATGGCCTTGAGGTGGGTATCGACTGCCTTTCGGGCAGCCGAGCAGTCCTCCACGTAGCCCCGCTTGCGGCCTGCTTGCAGAGCATGAGGTGGCTGGTCGGGCGAGGCGGGCTTGGGTCGGAGGGCACGGTTGTTGAGAGTGTATACGAGCTCGAGGTCGTCGCAGGCAGCGAGGAGGTACTTGCACCCCTCGACGCGGTTGACCGCGACGCGCACATGCCCATCGCGGGCAAGGGCACACACAGTGATGCCTGTGGGGCGAGGTGCGGTGGCGTTGAAAGGGGCGATAACGCCTTCGAGGCGAGCGCGAACCGAGGCCGCGTGCTTGGCCCGCACAGCCATGGTGAACGGATTGACGGGGGTGATAACGGGGTACGGCTGGAACTTGACGTGCCACGTCTTGGCGTCGAGCTTGAGGTCGAGGTCCTTGACCCGAGCTGCATGAGCGGGCGAGGCGAAGACGAAGTGGAGAGCCGAGTTGGCGTTGACGAGTTCGCCCTCGACACGCTCGAGGAGGATCACCTGGCGGAAGAGGATGGTCTTGGCAACGAGCTCGAGGTCGGCGACGGACGGGAGGGGCTCGTCAGCACCTCTCTCCTCGTGGCCGCTCTTGCCGCTCTTGTGGGTGATTGTGGCGCGCAGCCAGCTCGAGCGGTCGTTGACGGCCGCAGCCCAGTGTGCCTCGACGTGGGTGCCGAGGCGGATACGCAGGCGGTCAAGAAGGTCGTGTGCACGCGCCGCGTCAGTGTCGACGCAACGCACCACCGCCTGCGCATCAAGTTTGTCGGGGTCGGGCTGGGCGGGGAGGATCTTGAACGCGGCGGGGTCGAGGTAGTCGGGGTTGTCGGCAGGGAGGGTGAGACCGATGCGCGGCTCGCTGTTGATGCCTTGGAGGAGGGTGATGAGGTAGGCGAGGGAGTCTTTAGAGGTGGGGCCGGGGAGGAGGTAGACGCGGAGCGCCATGGGCGCCCACTCGCGAGGGGGGTCTGCCATGGTGGGCAAGGTGGTGAGAAGGGGGCGGGCTATGATGAGGGGGGAGGCTACGAGAAGGGGAAGAGGAATGAGAAGAGGAGAGAAGAGAAGAGAGTGGAATGATGCGTTGGATACCGTGCTCGAGGTCGAATGGGAGAGTGGGAGAGTGAGAAAGGTGCGGCAGCGCGAGCATGCCACTGGATGTCGGACGACGAGGCGAGGCGAGTGGGCGCCAAGTGACGCGACGCAGATCAGCTGATCCCTTCGGCTCTCTCCCCAGCGGCTAGCACCCTCGCACGGTGCGCACACAGTTTGTGTGCGAGCATGTGCGTCCAAGGGGGTGTGTCCGAGGGGGAACGGGGTGGGGGGTAGGCGTCGCACACCGAGGGGCGTACGTGTGAGAAGGCTTCGGCGCCCGTTGGAAAATGACGACAAGTATGCCAAACTTGCTGAGGCAGCCAAGAATGCGAAGAAGCATCCAGTGGGAGACACGGTGGGGCGCTATGCTTGCGATGCATTGTGGGTGTGGCACCACGAGGGGCCACGATTCACGACCTGCCGCTGTCCTTCTGACCTCTGCGCCCCATGCCTCGTCGCGCTGGAGGCCGTTTCATTGTACCCAATGCATCGATACACACCCAGGAATGGCATTTAAAAAATCACTAGCCGGTGGGGGGAGAGAGCAGAGCGCAACAGCTGGAAGCGGAGCGGCGTGATCAACAATGGACGCGATGCCGATCACGAAAACGTGTTGATTCAGGGCAAGTGCCACCAACATTTCGCCACAGCGGCCGGACGCTGGTTCGCCCCAACTCACACCCAAGGCCTCTCATGTCACCAGTTTCGACTCATGCGCCCCATGGGATGCAGTGCAAGGCGGGCTGGCCCCGTGCCCACTCCCCCTCCTCGAGTGGCACATGTTCCGTCAGGAGAGGGACACCAACACGCCTGCGCCTCCCTCCCTCGCACCGATGTGATTTTCGCCCCACTGTGGCGCCCACCACTCTCCCTGCTCTGACAGAAGGTTTGCACACTCTGAAAGCCATCCAGCGTCGCCAAGGGACGGCGCTCACCGCGGCGGGCCACATCCGGCCCGTCGGCTCTCCCCTAACTGCATCCCAACACGCTCGGCGGCAGGATGCCCCCTCGGGTCGTCTCGAACACACACACACCCATTCCCAGCCCTTTCCACTCGCACAGCTGCGAGTTAGCCGAGAAAATGCTCGCGGACTCTTAGGACCACCAAAATTGGCTCTCTCAGCGCCTCTTCACTAGTATATCGGTTAGTATATTCGCCTCTCAGTCGAGAGCTGCCTGACGCCGCCTCCTCGGAGCGGCTGGCATGACCGCGAAAGAGCAGGGTTCAACTCCCTGGTGGAGAAAGCGAGCGTGTAGCGCTCCGTTTTTAGGTATTGGGGCGAGCGGAAACGGCTTCCCTGATGTTGCGGGCCTGTGCGGAGGCGGAGGAGTGATGGGAAGGTGGAACCTGCCTTCTCAGCTTCTTAGAGACGAAAGCGGCCAGGCCCGCTCTCCTCCTGCTGCACTTCCAGCCCGGTTAGGTGCCGAGGAAGCAGACCGAGGCATGGTACTGGCAGCGGCTCAGCGGCTCGGCGCGCAGGCCACTTGCTGTGGGCTCTCTCTGGCAGCTCGTTTCGTCGCCATTTCTCCTTCTCCCCTGAACGCTTGCTTCTTTGCCCCACCGGTGCCAGCCTAGGCCGTGCCCTAGCCCCGCTTCTGGCAGAGACAGGGAGCTCAGCTGCAGCACTTAAACCTCTGGTAATGCACGCCGTTCTCCGCCGCCACCCATTCGCCACTCACAACTCACGATCACGTTTGCCCCCACCTCCGCCACCCACCCACCTCCAACCCACCAATCCAATGTCGTCCCGCTGGTCCAACTGCCCCGGCAACACGCACGGCGCCAACCGCGGCCGTACGTTGTCCACAGTGCCCGCTGACGCCAGTCAAGTGCCGCCCACACATTCCGTGGACCCAGCCCGGCACCCGCCCAGCGCCGAAGCGCTGCGTGTACTGCAAGCGCGAGATGCCCTGATCCGACCGCCACTGATGGTATGGCCACCCACCCACCCAGCGCACCCATCTAAGGTTTGTGGCGGCACCTCAGCGGTCCCTTTGTTCTGGTGAATGCACACCATTGTTGATTTGCTCCGCTGATGCATCACCTGGTGTGTCGTCTGGCACGTGGTCCGCCAAAGCTCCGCTGGGCCGCTGGCTGGCTGACCGCAGTTGCCTGGCCATCACTCTAGCACTCTGGTCCTCTCCGATGAGTCAATCATGTTGTCCCAGATCCCCTTTGTTGTCAGAAGACGTTCTTAATCCATGCAGTATTCGCGCGCCACTGATGGGCCACTGATTGGATTGACTGCTATGCTCAATGACAGCCATTGTATGCGCCTCAACTCTATTGTTCTACCCCCACGCCTGTCTCCTCGTCCTCCTCTCAGTAGTGGGACTGTGAAGCTTTGCGGCACATAAAACGCAAAGCTTCTGCTGCCAATGCCTCGCTCCCCCGTAACTTCCGCCCCATCACCAGGATGACCCTCCACAACGCCGGCCCAGGCAACCCCGCCGGCGATAACCGTGATGGCAAGTCTACACTGTGACCCTACACTAACGGTAGACACCTGCCTCTACATCTGGAAAGTGTACCGCGGCATCCCGACCAGGAAGTGCAAGTTCTGCGCCCTCCCGCCGCCCAAGCCCACGGGCCAGGAGATGCCAACTGGCGTTTTTCTGACGCAGTGCACTGGTTCGCGCGACGAAGACAACCGTGGTGGTGAGCGAGTGTCTGGACACACTGACGGCAGGACCTTGCCAGCCAGTGCGTGGCATGGGCGCCCGCCACCAGTACATGTGCTTGCACTGCCGCAAGGCGATCCCCGACTACTAAGGGCTTGTTTCCTATAGGTAGCCAATGTTTATCTCTTAGATTCCTGGATGGTACAGGTGGTCCTTGATGTCATCACGTGTCGTCAGCTTCGAGAGGATGAGCGGAGCGTGGCACAGTATTCACCGTGCCATCGCGCTCAGGCTTGAGAATGCCGCTGCCCCTTTCGCTGCCCCCATCTTGGAGCGCAGACACACTCCCTGGGAGGGAGAGGTGGGATGTACAGGACGGCTATAAGCCCTGGACACGACACCCGAGGTGCAGGTGTGGTTGAGAGGGTTTGCGGATTCCGCGGTGACGGACCTCTCGCAGAAGAGCTGACGTGCCCCCCGACTTGCGCCAGTTGCTTCTCGGGGTCCATGCCAGCCACAAAGCCCACGAAAGCGCCATTTCAACGCCTCTTCACTAGTATATCGGTTAGTATATTCGCCTCTCAATCGAGAGCGCCGGAGAACTCCTCGACCTCGACGTCGAGAAGGAGCACGGCATGGCCGCGAAAGAGCAGGGTTCAACTCCCTGGTGGAGAAAGCGGAGCGCCAAGCGTTCGGTTTTTAGATGATGAGCGAGCCTGAGGGCTAAGTCGTACCTCTTTCCACTCCCCTTCTCGTCAGCCTCCATAACTGTCTGAGGAAGAGTGTTGCTGCGCATGGCCTGGGTGGGTGCGTTGCTTCTTAGGCTTGTAGAGCGGGTCATTTTCCAGGGTTGAAGACGATACCGATGCTTATTCAATGGCTGGAAGGCCGAGAACTAAGGATCGTTCCAGCCCCACGGCGAGTTTCACGGACATTCAGCACCAGCCCCCAACTCCTGCACATCGCTGTGGGTGGGCTTCTCAGTCAAAGCCATCATGTCCCCTAACTGCCCCAACTGTGCTTCTATTCCACTAAGGGGACAGGCCTACATACTTAAACTGCAGTGTCCCACTTTCGTTGCTCGCTCTTGCTACCATCACACCGCTCGCTACTGTACCCTCGTCCCAGAACCTTGCCCATCTTCACGCTTCAAGGACAACCCTCTGGACTATAGCCATGCCTTTACCCTACCGTACTTGCCCAGGCACCTACCGCGACGGCATTAATCGGGGAAGTGGGTGTTGCGATTGCTCAAACTAACGGGATGTAGACCCATGCCACTGGGAGTGGGCTCCCGGTTATCACATCCACTGTCACTTCTGCCTTCGTTCCGTGAGGCTTCGTTAAGTCGCCTACAACTTGACCCTTTGGCTGCCGTTTCCTGCACCGCCACTTCGATTGAAGTGAATCGAGCACTTCCAACCTCGCCTCTCCATAGGCCTACGCTGTCAGCAATCTCAGATTGCCTAATGCATCCTTGATCGCCTCTACTGCTCCAAGATTGACTTGGCCCATGCAGTCGGTTTTAATTCAGCTACCTTTCGCTAACGCCATCTGTCCAAGCTTGGCGCTTGGACACTGAAGTCTACTTCTGACAACGATGAGAGTGTCTTCCGGCACTCCTTGTATAACCGACGCGTTGGCTCCATGTAAAGGCCCCCGATTCCCATACTTCCCCTCCGCTCTTGCAACCCAAACAATCTCACCATGCCTAGAAGCGTTCCTTGCCAAGGCAACTCTGCTGGACACAATCGCGGCCGTGAGGATTGGCATGGCCCACTCTCACACTAGGTCTTTGCCGCTGGCTTACCGAGTACATTACCGGCACTCTTACGGTCGTCCACCGCTCGTGCTGGTACTGCGGGCGCCAGTGGATGGCCTCTCCCGTAGTCTCGGATTAGGTTATAGGCACTCTCGCGTGTTGATCTTCTCCAGACAACCTTACCCCATGCAGCCGTGCTTTTTTCCAGCCACTCTGACCTTCTCCCGCTCGAGCTCCTCATGGCGCTCGCGGCTCCCCCCGAGACTGAAGACCACGCTCATCTCCCTGTCAATAAGGGGATAGGGATCATGCTTCTTTTCATTTAAGCTCGGCCCCTCAGAAGCTCCTTCAGTGAACAGATGATTCACATCGCTCACAGACTGTCTCCTGAAGCTGAGCTCGGCTTAAAGCCTGAGTCCAAACGCACTCAGTACTTCCGCACCTCCCCATCCCTATCTACCACACCAACCATGTCTTCCTATGTCATCGACGGCCAGTTTTACTGGGACAGGCACATCAACCGGACATGCGAGGGGGAGGACCCTTCGGGAGACAACCGAGGCCGTAAGTGGAGAGCGTGGGGGGAATCTGAGGACAGGTCCTTGCGTCCCTATCGACGAGTGGAACGGCGCTCGCTGGGTGATTCGCCCACAGTGCATGTACTGTGAGCGGGCGATGCCGATGCCTATTGCCCGGTCAACCGCCACGGGGGAGTACAACAGCACCCTATAGGACATTCCCATTCATTGCTTGTTCGTTCAGGCTCGGACGACAGTTTGTAGCAGTGTACAGGATGAAGGGATTCTCACATCTGTGAGGCGTGTGAGAGTTATCTCAGCGACTGACCCGACGACTTCCGTTGTGCCTTGAGCTCTCCTCCCCCTGCTTGGCATGTCCCAGCGCTGAATTCGGTGCTTCTGACACTGCCATCGATGCCCTTGAGGGAACGTAGTGCTCGCTCCTCGGCCCACTCCCCTTTGATGCGAAGCAGCACGGTTTGTGCCCACGCTTTGATCGCACTTCAGCAGTGTAGATAAATAAAGGAGGCACGCCTCCCCCACCCCTCCCCATCTCGTCTCATCCACTCTACACAATGCTCAACTTCACCTCCGTTTTCCAGTTATCCAGGGTCGCCGCAGAGTTATGCCGGGGTGGCTATAATGGCATCAACCGCGGTCGTATGACCGATCCTTGGCTCTGGCACTGACATCAGGTCCTTGCAAGGCCAAGGATTACGACGCTCACGGCATATACTGCGAGTACTGTGGCAGGCGCATGTAGTAGTGTGCTACGGCTCCCATGACTTAAATGCAACGTTTCCCATGCTATCGTGTAGAGGACCCCGCCGCTCAGTCCCCACCACGATGTGTACTCGTGCCCAAACGACAGCCTTTCGTGCGTTCTGGTACTGACCCCAGTACGCTGCCGCGCCAAGTGGTACGGCAACTATGCGTATTGCGAGTTCTGCGGACGCCGGCTCGCCGCTCCCTTTCGATAGAGCACCCCACGCTCCCCTCTCATTCCAGTGGTAAGGCCCCTATGGTGCGCGTCGACGCTGGTGCACTTCTGTAATGGCGCGATAGCAGTCCCATGCATAGCACCCTGTCTTTGCTAAACGTACCACGGGGTAGCCCAACCGCTAACCTCCAACCGATGTGAGTCGCTTGGTTTGCTTCGCTTGGTTTGCTTCAGCAGGGACTCAGTCTGTGGAAAGGAGTGGGGATGGTTCTCTGCAGACCGTGCAAGACCTCAGGTTCCTGTGCCCGCTTTCGCGGGTGAGCACGGTGCCTTCATTACCTCCACTGACACTCCTTCTCCCCTGTCATCTTCAGCTGTACCACACGGACATCGTGCTACCTCTTCGTTCAGGGACACTTCGAGCATCCTACATTCCCAGCATCCTCATCATGCTTCTTCCCTTCAACCTTGCCCAGTCAGAAGGCATTTTCAGCAGAGCAACCGGCTCGCATCGCTCACAGACCATCTTCTTGTCCAGCTTAAAGCCAGGAGCCTGATCTACACTCTATCATTCCCTTCCGCAACTCTCACTCTCACCATGCACACCAACACGACCACTCCCGTCCTCTGCTCCTCCAAGGGCTGCCGCGGCAACGCCCAGGGCTTCAACCGTGGCGGTAAGAGAACAACTGGCATCGCTAATCACAGCCGCGTGCGTTGGCCGGCCGACACAGGTGGGCACCGCCGTCCTCTACGTCTGCTTTTTCTGCGGTAAGATCATGTGGAACTAGGTGGGGCGGGAAGGGGGTACCTCTGCCACGGGGTACCCCTGCCACACCTCGTTCCCTGCTCTTCATCAGCATGACCGTTGCCTCTAGCCTTTGATGTACCCTTGTTTCATCCACGGGTGACAGAGCTCGCAGCTGGCACCGCAGGACTCATCGGTGTACGAGGCTTGCGCTGCGGGCTTTACTACAAAACGAAAGGTAGCGGGCCAGTAGAAGAGTGATGCTCGTGACTGCGGTCACCAAGCAGTCGACAATGGGGCACCCACTCCTGTTGCTGACGCCTGGTGAGACCCGGTGGCTCAAGGTCCTCTCACTACTGCGGGCCTCTGATCATTGTGTCGCCCGCTGTACATGTGAGTAGGCTGGCGGCGCCACTGAAACAGATAGGTCAGGCACCATGCTGATCGACCGCTAGATGTACACGGCTGGTGCAGTCTAAAGGTGGCGGGCGATCGGGGGAGTGAGTGGGAACGGAAGAAGAAATGGACTACTCAGCCTAGACGTTTCGCCACATAGATGAGGACGGCGAGACACTGGCACATCGATTCGTGTCGCCCACAACCACGCGTGGACATCCTTGCCTTCTCAAGGTATTACCTTCCTCCATCACCGTCCCCTCCTTCTCCTCCGTCCTTCTCTTCATCCTTTCATCTCCTGTCACCTGGCACTCTTCACCGTAACCCCGCACTGTCACCTCTCAATCACACACACCCGATCCAAGACTCAACCATGAGTAACGCGAACGGAACCTTTATCCCCACCCCCCCTCGGTCTCCCCAGCGCGACCCTTACTCGGTCGACCTCCGCATCAACAACACCACACCCGCCAGGAGCAGCACCTATGCCCCAAGCATGTCGAGGAGCAGCACCTATGCCCCAAGCATGTCGCCCACCTTGGCCAGCGACGGCGCTACCCCCCCTCCCCCCTCCAAGGGCAAGGCGCCAGCGCACCTCAACAGTGGAAAACTTCCTCCCTCTCCCACATCCTTCTTCGAGAGGCACGGCCCCCTGCCCCCAGATTCTTCCAGCCGGCCGAGAATGTACATCCAGTGTCCCGGCGGCCAAAGAGGTGGCAACCGAGGACGTGAGTTATGGGTGAGGAGACTTGCTGACAGCAGGGGAGTGTGTAGCAGTCCTCCGCAAGGACCAAGTCGTGGTCTGCAGCTACTGCAAGCTGCAGGCGTAGCCCGCGGCGTGAGGGAAGGCGCCAGTCCGAAACAGATCCGGCGCGACTGTTGTACTCAGAGGCGGAAGAAACATCATTGTAGCTTAAACCCTAAGCGACGAGACTAGAACGCCCGAACCGTGCCGTCGTGGATAGGATACAAAGCTGCGCGTCAGCGTGGGCGTCGTGAGGCTCACGATTAGGTGGGGCTACTGGAGGACTTGGTAGTACGCAGCGGCTGATTTGGCGACGGTGATCGCGAGGAACAGTGTCGCCAGAACTGGCTCGCGGAAGAGGAGGAGGACGACGATGGCGAGGATGGGGCGGATCATCTTGGCTATGGGGGATGCTGCCTGCGGAGGCTGAGTGATATGGCATGGTTGTTGATGGGTGCGAGATGTGGGTGCGGAGCGAGGTCATGTCGTGCGGAAGACGACACTGCTCCTCCTCGGAGTGATGGCCGTCGCCTCGGCGGGAGGCCGCTGATGGAGCGATTCGCGGAGATGCTTGGGCGGTGGGGAGGGGCGGCCGCGCGGTGCGAAGAGGACCGCGAGGACGAGGACGACGGTAACTGTCAACGTGATGGCGAGCGCGGAGAAGAGGCCCATGGTTGCTACAGGGTCTGGAGGGCGGCGGCTGGTTATATCGAGCGCCTCCCAATATACCTCGCGGGCGCACATATCCCGACAGTCCAGGTCTCGCCTCGGATGAGGGATGAGGGAGATGCCATCAGGTGCGTCATTATCGTCAGCTGCGCGGCGGCCCGCGCGATTATGAGCGAATCCGGCGGTGGGGCGTGAGTGTGTGCGGCGCGAACGTGTGTGTGCAGTCAGTGGCTGATCCGGAACAGGCGGCCGGAGCCTCCGTTCTGGCAGAAGTCGTGGTGTCCGTTTATACATACACTGTCCGTTGCAAGTCCATCTACACCTTGAGCTCGATCTTGACGTCCTCGGGCGGCGTCGGGATCCAGCCCGGCTGCGGCTCGGCGAGGTACGCGTACTCGTCCTCCTCGCCCGGGTAGAGCTCGTGGACGGCCTTTCGCGCGGCGATATGCCACTTCTTCTCGACCAGGGCCTTCTGGCGCGCGCGCACGGCCTCGATGCGCATCTTGGGCGCTGGGGTCAGCCTATTCTCGCGCCAACTCACGGATATACCGGTCGATGGGGTTGGCGGCGGCCTCGCGGAGCGCGCGCGCGAGCCCGATCTCGTCCCCCTTCTGGATGTGGTAGACGTACGGCTCGTCGACCCACACCAGCGCCTGCTGCTGCGCCTTCCACTGCGTCCGGTCGTCGGGGTGCTCCTTGTCCCAGTAGCGCAGGGGGTTGATGAAGGGCACGCCGGCGCAGAGCGCGTCGTACGGCGACGGGGAGAGGGGCGGGTGCCCGATCCCGAGGAGGACCTTTGAGCGGGCGAGCGTCTGGATCCACGCCTCGCGGCTCAGGCGGCCGAGCGTCTCCACGCCCGGCTCGTCCAGCGCCTCGCCCTTCTTCCCCGCCGTGCTCACGAGCTCGAACCCCCGCCCGCCGTCCTTGGGGACCTTGGCGGCGGCCGCCGCAATCAGCCCCGCGAAGAGGTTGTCCTTCTTCCCGAAGAAGGAGGTGCGCTTGGCAAAGATCAGCGCCCGGTGCTCCCGCTGCGAGTAGTAGGGACTCTCGCGCATGCACCGGTCCTCGATGGAGTAGCCGATGAACGTGTTGTCCGAGCCCGTCGCGATCCCGTCCTCGGGCGCGAGGGACCACTCCGCGCCGAGCCACGGCGTCACGCTGTTGCCCCAGAAGTGGAAGGCCAGGCTCTTCCAGTACGGGATGCCGGCGGGGTACGTGTGGCTGTACATGCACCCTTCGCGGCCGAGTGGCCACTGCGCGATGTCCTCGGGCGGGGCGCCCTGCTCGATCGTCGCCCAGTTCGTGCCGTTGCGGGACCGGCACGAGTCCAGAGCCCTATGCTCCCAGATTACTATGGGGACGAGGTCGCCCACGTGCTGGTAGATGAAGAGCGTGTCCATCGTGCCGAAGGAGTAGAGGAGGGTGTAGCCCAGCGACTCGAAGCGGCGGATCATCGAGAGCGCCCTGGGGTCAGCCATCGGGACTTTGGCGGGAGCGGAGTGTGCTGGATCCAGTGATGCGCTGGGATGTGGCGAGTGACAGTGCGAGCGGTACGGCCACGCCTGGAGACAGCCAGGTCTCTCGCTCCTTCACTCGCACCCAGCACCGGAGAAACCCACAGGCCCCCACCCGCCGTCCACGAGCTTTCGCCGACCCGAGCGGTGCTCGGCACCAGTTCGGTTTCGCAGGGCGCAGCGCCCTCCTTCGGCGCCGGGCGCAGTCTCCCCTGCGCACGGTACGCTGGAAGCCTCTGAAACACGGCGGCACTCACCAGACGTTCTCACCGCTCTGCGCCCCGTTCATCGCATACCCGAACTGGAGGGAAGCGAGGAGGATGACCGTCTTCTGCCCCTCGCGACAGCGGCCGGTCTCGAAGCAGCCCGCGAGCTCCTCGAGCGCGGGGTAGTTGAGGTCGCGCGCGGCCTCGAACTGGCTGCGGGTCAGCGAGGACGGCGGGGACGCACTGGGCCTTGGGGTACGCGTCCTGGAGGCGGGTGCTGAACTGGCGGATGGCGGCGGCGCGGGCGGGGTCTGCTGGCTCGGCCCGCGGGAAGCGGTACGTCTGGATGAGCGCGATGAGGCCGAGCACCGTGATGACGGTGAAGAGGCGGTGGGCGCGGCGGAGCCTGGGTCAGCGCGCTCGGGGGAGCCTCACCTCCGGAGCCAGGAGCGGCGGGGTGCGCGGTAGCCCCCCTCCTCCAGGAGGGGTTCGCGGAGGTAGGCGTCCGTCTTCTCCATTGTCGGTAGAGATAAGTAGAGATCTGAGACGTATGTTGATGGCAGCTCTGGGAGGTGGGGGGGACACGGCACATCAGCTCTGGGTGCGGCAACTGTGGCTGGGGGTGCGGCAGCTCTGGCTGGCGGTACACGGCAGCTCTGGCTGGCACAACACGGCAGCCTCCAGAGGGGAGGGTGGGGATCCCGGCATCGTCGGATCGTCGGGGTAAGCACAGGCCCAGGGGGCGTGAGACAAGCAAGAGCGCGCCCCACCTTGTACGACTCGGCGCAGCACCCGGCCTGGAGGGCTGGGCGGCAGCTGGGGTGTGTGCTGGCGAGCGGGGGAGGCTGAGCTGAATGGGGGGCGACAGTGGCAGCCGGCGTCGCCACAGCTGGCAGGGGAACGCTCAAGGCACACCCTGACCAAGCTGAATATGGTTAATACAGCCTGAGGGGATCAGCGTGCCATACAGTATAGCCTTTCTCGGGCGCAACGTCAAGGCCGAGGCCGCAAAATGCGTGAGACAATATTGAGACATGACACAAGCGGGCGACCCCGGCTGGGCGGAGACTCTCGTTGTACGTCAACACAGGGGTGGCGGATAATTGCGCGGAAGGGGTTCTTGGAAGGGGGCGTGGGGGGAGACAGAAGGGGCGGCGGAAACAATCCCGTCTTGTCGTGATTACCGGCGTGCGTACGTCTCAATGTGCGTACGTCTCAATGTCAATAATGAATGCTCGAAAAGCAGTAGTAGCGGGTGTGCATGTGGTCAGAACGCGTAGGTGCAAGAAATAGCACCATGAATGGAATGTTGAGAATGGGGCTGTCTCACTACCTCGTGAGCGCCGCCGCGAGGCCAGGGACCTCATCAGCCGAACCGAGTAGGACGAGGCCGCCATCGCTCTGCTTGCTGGACAAGGGCGAGACGCTCATCTCTGTCCACGCGCTCCACACGTCCTGCACGCCGTTCGCAATTGAATCGTCGTCCACCACGAGGAACCAGACCGCATCGTACCCCCCAGCTAAGGGTAAGTTCAGGCACCCGCTTAGAGAACCTACCTCCAGGAACACCACCTCCGAGAACGCCGGGAAGTGCAGAGCACGTATCCAGAAGACGGGACTGCTCTGGTGGCTCAACTGGCACCTGGGATGAGGCTGACATCTTGCGCATCCCTGAACGGATGGCCTCGATGGCCGCTGTCAGGTTCTGCAACGCTGAAGAAACGCGTCCAGGCTTGAGCTGATGTCAGCAATGTTCCCTGTCTCAACATACCTCGCCGACCTTGGACCGTCCAGCAGCCTGCACCTCGGCATCGTACTCTGGTAAAGACTCGAGTTCGATGAGGGCCGCAAGCGCCTGTTCCAACGAACGGTTGGCCTCGTCGAGCTTGGTCCACTGCTCCAAGGCTGCCGTCAGTACCGTCACAAACACTTGAAACCATCCCGTAAACGTAACGGCAAGGGGGTCGCCTCCGCGGTGCATCCCAAGAAAAGGAGCACGTATGCCAGAGAGGAGTGCGACAAGCTGCACAACAGCAATGTCTCGTGCATCACCATGAAATCCGGACTCACCTTCTTCCGGGTTCTCCTTCCTCCACTTGAGCACACGGCCAACAAAGCTGGGCGTGTCTGTCCCCGCATCGACGTCTGCGAGCATGAGGCGCAGCCCGCGTGGCAAACGGAGCGGGCGCGCCTCCTGGTCCCACTTGCCGGCGTGAACGACGTTGTACACGGCGTCACCCTTCTCTCCGCGCTCAAACTCCGCGAACAGCGGCTCAAGGACAGTGGGCGAGAAGCGGCGGTACACGTGCGTCCCGTAGACGGCGGACGCGACGTCAAAGCCGCTGCCGACCTTGCCCTGCGCGAGGCAGTGCGCGGCCTGGGCCAGTGAGTGGACAACGTCGATGCCCTCGGGGGTGGACACGTCCACGAGGCCGAGGTGCGAGAGGATGCCGGCGACGAGCGAGGTCACGAGGGCGGCAGAGGAGCCGAGTCCCGTCTTGTTCGTCTCCTGGATCGGCCGGGGGAGAGGGCAGAAGGGCGTGAGCGAGGAGAGCGACTCCATGCGCGCGGGAAGGCCGGCAGCGGCGAGCTGGGGTCAGCACGGTCAGGAGGGTAGGAGGATAGGGGTGCTCTGCACGGTGGAGGTGATAGGCGTTGGACTGGGAGGTCCTGCAGGCAATGTAGAGGCAAGGATGGTAAGGGGGCTGCGCGACGTGGCGTGCGCACGACGTGATACGGCCAGCAGCGATAGGTCGACGCAGCAGCCCCATCACGCTCATCGCGCCGTGCTCGGCGCACCGCCGTGCCCGTTGGGCTGCCCTGGCCTTGCAGGTAATGCAGCCAACGGAGAGCAGGAGAGCTGCGCGGCAGATGGAGGCCATGCGCTCCACACGTAGGTGTAGGCGGGGTGCGACATAGTGGCACCACGAGAGGCAGATGTAGCACCACATCATGGACCATCGCGGAGTGCCCAGCGAACCGCCGCCTTAGCCTTCGCAGTCGCAGTCCGCCGAGCGCGTGGACCAGCAATGGCATGCTGGTGAGAAAGAGGGAAGGGGGCGTCCCGCCAGATTGCAGGCGACGCGCCATGTCGGTGTGCGGTTGCGCAGCACACGCCGCATCGGTCGATGCAACGGCTGCATCACACGGCATCATGCCGCGCGGCAATCATGCGATGGCCGCGCGCACCGCGCCCCGGCGCACCGTGACAGAGGGAAAGCACAGACCCGGCGACTCACCTGCTCGCGCTGTGTGTAAAAGTCGTTATCAGCCAGCACGACGACGTCGAGCCCGCCGCCCATGAGGCGCTCAAAGTCCCCGTCCCGCCCGGTCGCATGCAGCTTGGCCTGCACGTAGCGGAGGACGTTGTCGAGCGTCAGGAAGATGAACTTGTTCTTCTGGGACGCGGGGTCGGCGCCCTCGACGCCCGCCTCGGAGACGGTGTAGCTCCACTCGGGGGAGGCGGGGAACTGGCCTGCGCGGACGCGGACGCGCGCGATGCCGGAGGGGCAGGGGGCGGTCGTGGGGCGCACGCTGGCGAAGAAGCGCGAGGACGTGGCCACCACCAGGCCGGTGTAGAGGCGGTCGAGGACCAGGTAGCCGCCGGCGAGGAGGACCTTGCCTGGGGCGGAGACGATGGTGTGGTCGCGCATGGTGGATGGTGAGGAAAACCAGGCGCCCATTGTGCCGAGATGAACTTTGTGCTGGTCGGGGCTGGGGGGAGGGGTCGGAGTGGGCCGAGGTCGTCGGCGTGGGGTGAGAGTGTGTGGGGTGAGCAAAGGGTGCCTCGGCGCGTCCACCGCGACTGCAGCCAGGGGTGGTCCGTGCACCCTGGCCACGCCATGACACGATCACACCCACATGCACACGCTCAATTGCTCCCGCTCCTGCTCACTCACACTCTCATCTCTCTCGAGACGATCATAGACGACGATTAGAATGCATGTTACAACTGCCAAAGACTACTGTCACTCCGCGTTGGTCCCAAGCGTGTCCTCGTTGTTCAGAAGGCTGCTGTCAGCTGGGTTCACTTCCTCGGAGCTCACCTAAACTCCTTCATCAACGCGCACTCGCCCCCGCTCTCGAGGTCGATGTTGTACGCCTGGAACACTCCATCTGCGCTGATGACCATGACCTGCGGCAGCGTCGCGCTCATCGCCACGACCGTCCGCACACCCGTCTGCGCTGGCCGCAGCTTGATGTGCGCAAAGTCGCGCTGCGGCTCCCACATCTCGGTGACGCCCTTGGGCAGGTACGTGCCCGCGCCGCCGAGCAGCGTCTTGCCGAGGTGGTAGCTCCGGCGGCGCAGAGACGAGGCAGCCGAGTGCGGCGCCAGGGTCGGCGGGTTCGGGTCGGCCTCAAAGCCCCCGCTGCTCCCGCTCGCTGGTGGCGAGTCGTCGCCGCCCGTGCTCGCCTTGCGCCCCGACGCGAGGCGGTAGATGTGGATGGTGGAGGTATCACTCGAGACCGCGAGCAGCGTCGACGCAAGGTTGAAGTTCATGCTGAAGATGTGCGCCGAGCTCGAGCCGCGGCGGAACTGCCATAACTTCTTGGCCTCGGGCACCGAGAAGACGCGCACGACGGTGCCCTTGTCACTGGCGGTTGCGAGCATGGTGCCCGTCGAGTTGAGCGCCAGGCAAGCGATGGGCGTCTTGTGCGCTTGGATCACGTTGACCGCGCGTAGGTTTAAAGTGTCGTAGATTAAGACGTCGCCCGTTGTTGGTGCGGGCGCCGAGGGCGGCACGTTGCCCTGCACGGATGGCGAAGGGGAAGGGGGAGGCGAGGGGTAGGCGAGGTACGAGTTCTCGCTCGACGACGACAGCGCACACACGGCGTTGGGGTTGGGTCCCGTCTCGATCGTGTGTAACAGCTTCATCGTCGAGATGTCGTAGATGTAGATCTCGTTCTCGAGCACGACGATGAGCCGTTTCCGGTTCATCTTGACCGCGAGCACCGACGACGGGAAGATGAGCTCACAAATGGTGGATTGTCGCTGCCGTCAGTTGGCTCACAGACTCTGTTAACTCACCTTGGTGTTGACAATCTGGAGCTTGCGAGGCGAGTTGCTGGGCTGCGTGTCGGGTGCGCCAACGAGCGCTACCAACGACGTGCAGAAGAGCATCTCGACGACGCCCGTCGCGCCCTGGTCATCTGGTGTGAGCTCACGTTCAAAACTGGATAGCTCGGCTTCCTCGCCACCTCTACTCACTCTTGGAGTGGACCTTGCCGAATGGGTCGCAGTTGAGGATCGTGTACCCCTTCTTGTGCCCGATGGCGATGCACGAGAAGTCCTGGTTGAAGTTACAGCACTGCCGTCAGTCCCGCCGCATCCTGGTGCACTTCGTCCGCGATCTACGTACTAGGAGGTCTGGATGGCGCTTGCCGTTGGGAGCCATGGTGGTGGGATGGATTGGAGGAGAGGGAGGGGGAGGGTGACAGGTGCAGAGGTGACTCGGGGGGACGTGTGCGCGGGCCCTCTAGGTTGGGGGCTGCGTTTTGGGATTGGAGCAAAGCGCAGTAGGCGTTGAGGGATGGGACCGAGCGTGTGAGTGAGCGTGGGAGGAGGATAAGGTGTGGGGATGTGGGAGTGTATAGGATGGTGATGATGAAGAGAGAGGAGAAGAGGAAGGAGGATGAGCAAGGTGGAATGAAGTGAGCGATGCGACTGATGACGCGGTGGGTCCTCCCCTGGCCGCGTACGGTGGTACGGTGATGGCCACCCAGGACGACGCGGATGCTTTCGGCGCCAACCCTCCTCTCCCTCCAACCCATGCCACCCATGCCTCCGCACCCCACGCTGCGCATGCACCACCACCTCGACTGTGTCCACGTACTGCGCCGCAGCTAGCAATAAGACACTGCATAGCTTCTAACCGCCTCAGCTTGACGTTCATCAACATACATGCTTCTCTCCAACTCCACTGCTCTGACGACGTGTAAGAACAATGCCTCGTTGGGAAGGTAACGCGGGGTTAACCGATGCGACTGAACTGATGGGATGGTGGGATGGCATGGGAAGTATCGGGACGACGAGCGGTCCAGAGACCTCAGTATCAGCGGAGAGCGGGATTGCCACTCTGATTGTGACCACTCTGCAAGGGCAATGTCGAGTTGCCACCCAGCTCCACTTGCTGGTAGATGCTGGCAGCTGCGGGCGAAGTGAGGTGTAATGCATCGAGGCACGGCTGGCTGCATGACCTCGTTGCTGGCCGAGGTCTCACTCAGTCTTGACCCGAGAAAGCCGATCTACAAGTCTCTCCTCAACTGCAATCAACTGTGGCTTTCTGGGTACTCTTATGCATCTGCATTCCTCCTCTCTGTATCGGCCATCATCTCCGACCTCGGAGCACGTTGTCTGCACGCGAATGACGGGGGTTGCATGAGCAAACTGGATGGACCGAAGGGGATATAGGCGCCGGCCGATTGGTCCGCCCGCCCTTCCGCCCACCCCACCGACGTACATCGCCACTCGGCTCGCCACTTTTGCTTACACACAGTGACTGCCCGAAATCTCACTCCACCCATTCCACCTCCCACACATCCAACCATGCGTTCCGCCATCGCTTCCTCCTCCCGCATCGCCGTCAACGCCCTCCGCCCACCACGGGTCCGCCCCGCCGTGCGCGCGCTCTCTACCTCGTCCCGCATTGCGGCGCCGCGGGTGGGCATGGTGCGCGGCGTCGACTTCGGGCGGGCAGCGATGCCCCGCCTGCCGAGGCAGCAGGGTGAGTTTTCCAGCCCCGGGCTTCTCAGCTGTGCCACTGTTACTGCTCAGCTGTCTAGCGCTCCCCAGCCGACCCCACGAACCGCTACTGACCCCAGCCCGCACCATGTTCATCCAGACTGAGAGGACCCCCAACGAGGCATCGCTCAAGTTCATCCCCGGCGTCGAGGTCATGCCTAACGGAGGCACGCACGAGGTCCTCGACATGCGGGGTGCGCTCGGCTCTCCGCTCGCGACGCGGCTGCTCAACGTCGACGGTGTGGTTGGCGTCTTCTTCGGCCCCGACTTTGTGACCTGCTCCAAGGACGAGAGCTACAACTGGAGCGTGCTCAAGCCCGAGGTCTTTGCGATCCTCATGGAGCACTTTGCGAGCGGCGCCCCCCTCTTCAAGGAGGGCCACGAGTCCTCGGGGGCCGAGGACACGCGCGTGCTCGACACGGACTCGGAGATTGTCGCCATGATCAAGGAGCTGCTCGAGACGCGCGTCCGCCCCGCGATCATGGAGGACGGCGGCGACATCGAGTACCGCGGCTTCAACGAGGACACGGGCATCGTGCAGCTCAAGCTCAAGGGGTCGTGCCGTGGCTGCTCGAGCTCGGAGGTCACGCTCAAGAACGGCATCGAGCGCATGCTCATGCACTACGTCCCCGAGGTGCAGTCCGTCGAGCAATTCCTCGACGAGGAGGAGCGGATCGCGCTCGACGAGTTCAACAAGCTCGAGGCGCGTCTCGCCAAGGACAAGAAGGCCGAGGCCAACCCGTGAGGCTTTGGCGCACACCCGCTGCGGCGGCCGCCCGACGCGAGCCGCCGCTGACACCCAGAATGGCCCAGTTCATGTCGGCCTAGACGTTGTAGCATGCATACTCATTGATCATCGAGCCGTGAGAGGCAAGCGAGAAGTGGGAGGTGGGCAGGTGGGCCACATGAGCCGGTGTAGACGGAGGAAGCGGATCGCAAGGAAGGTGGGAAGAGGTGGGAAGAGTGGAGGTTGAGAGGTGGAGGTTGAGAGGTGGAGGTTGACTGGACTCGTGCTGGATTTGTTTGGCTTCCAGCTGAGGTGACTTTGCATCGTCCTTCCTTCCCTCCATTCTTCAACGCTTCAACCACTTCATCAACACCGCTGCGACTGATATCAGCGCCATGGCCACCCCAACGGCCGTCCGCGCGTACCTCACACAGCGCTATCCAGACCCTCCTCCCGACCAGGTAAGTCATCCCCTCACCCTCACCCCGCCCTCCGCCCTCCAGCGCGCTCAGCTACGAGGACGCCCAAAAGCTGACGCCAGATGTGGGTCAACAACTGCATCGCCGCCCTCATCGAAGCCGGTCTCCCCACGGACGCCCGCTCCGTCGAACACCAATACCTCTGCTCAGACCTCACCGCGTCCTCCACCCCCTCGCGCTCCCTCCCCACCTCCCGCGACGGGGAGCTGCCCACAATAACCATCGCCGGCCCCCTCCTCGTCCAGATCCACAGCGCGATGGACATCGGCGTCTCCGCCGTCAACCTCCAGCGCACGATGGAGGAGCGCAGAGAGATGCTCTCGGGCGCGACCCGCATCCGGCAGATGGACGACGACGAGGAGATCGAGGAAGGCAAGGTCCCGCCATACCAGCGCAGCATGCTCTCCCTCCAGGTCAGCGACGGGCACATGCTCATCCGCGCGATCGAGTATCGGCGTATCGAGGGCTTGACACTCGCCGACACGCCGCTCGGCACCAAGGTGAGCTTATGGAACAGATCCCGCAGCTCACACCAGCTCATGCTGAGGAACGTCCGCTGCCTCAAGGGAAATTGTAAGCTGAAGTGGGAAGAACTAAAGCTGACACCAGTACTCCTCACGCCTGAGACCTGCGAGATCATCGGCGGCGAGGTCGAGGCATTCCAGGCTGAAGGGCCAGAGCAGTTCGCCGCTGCCCTCGCGGCACGCATAAAGTGAGCTGAGGGAAGTTGCGCAGCTGACATCAGCAACGCACGCGGTCGCCAGCCCGCAGCTGCTCCACGTCCAGCCCAGGCCCGCCGCACGCTGCCCGTTCGCACGGCCCGCTCGTCAACGGTTGCAGCGTTACCGCCCCCGCGCGGCGCTGCACCACCCCGTCGTGCTGCGGCCGCTGCTGGGGCTGCTGCGCGTCGCGCGGCGCTCATGGACCCACCGAGTGAGGCGACCATCGACGACAGCTTTGACGTTGACGAGGGCTTCCTCGACGACATTGAGGCGGTGGAGGCAGCCGCGCTCAGCCAGCAGCGCTCCCAACCGTCGCGGCGCTCTCAGCGCTCGCAGCGCCAGCGCCCGCCACAGGACGTTGAGGTCATCGAGATCTCCGACTAGCTGGGCGTGTACATAGAGGCGATCGAGGTGTCAGAGTGTATTTCGAGTAGCCGTGTGTCGTGTGTTGTATGCATGTGATCATCATCCATCGAGGCAGCATCCCAACTTCACCACACGCCCGCGTACACCCGCACCTTCCCCGTCTTCCGTCTGCAGCCTCCTCGCTCCCTTCCCATCACCGCCATCCACTGTCCGCCCCGCCGAGAACAATGCGATGCAATCCACGTCTACCGGCTACCTACGGCACGACCTCGATGCCGAGGGAGCGCGCACTCCCGATGATCCCGCGCGCGACCCGCTCCTCACCGAGCGCCTTGAGCGCCTCGTCATTGCACTTGATCTTGGCAATCTCGTACACGTGCTTGAGGCTCACGGTCCCGACCTTCTCGGTCCCGGGCAGCCCGGCGCCCTTCTCGATCTTGGCCGCCTTCTTGAGCAGGTACGACACGGTCGGCGTGCGGAACGTAAAGCTGAACGTGCGGTCGGGGTTGATCGTGATCAGCGTGGGGAGGGGCACGTCGGGCTTGAAGTGTGCTGTGCGCGCGTTGCTGGCGTCAGTACTGGAATTACTGGAGAAGAAGAAGAGGTCGACACCCACAACTCCTTGCAAAAGTCGATGGCCTTGACTGCGCGCGCACCGAGCGCGGGGCCGACGGGCGGGGACGGCGTCGCCTTGCCGGCGGGCACGATGAGTTTCTGTATCAGCGCGGCCGGACGTCTGACGCACGACTATTTGCGTGATGGCGGCCTTTCCGGACATGGTGGGTGTGGTGGGGTGGAAAGCGGCGGGAAGGGGGAGGGCGAAAAAGAGAGGGAGAGGTCCGGGGAACGAGGTCGGGCTCGGCGCAAGGTAGTCGCCGTCGTCGCAAGAGGAGTGAGAGTGGAGGCAGCGAGGACGAGGTCGGCGATCGCGAAGTCGCGGACTGAGACCTGGACTTTTGCAAAGGGTGGGTCGGATAAGGAATTGTCGGAGCCCCGCAGTTGGCGAGCTCGAACCGCGATGACGACCAGAACGCCAGCCTGTATGCTGACGCCGCAACAACCATGTCCGACGAGTTCAGGCGCTCCATACTCAACCGCCTCCCGCCGATGGCACCGACGCGCGCGCCGTGGGCCGAGCCGACCGACAACGACGACGAGGAGGAGCTCGACGACGTCGCCGAGCTCGCGTCGGCGTGGGTCCCTCCCCGTCCCCGCTAACTCCAGCCCCAAGAAGCTGCTCGAGCCGCTGAGCGCGGCCGACTTCTTCGCCCAGGCGCTCGAGGTGTCCCCGCCCTCGCGCGACACCGTCTTCCGCGCATACCTCTCCCCGCCGACCGTGCCGCCCGCCGCGAACCAGCGCAACAAGCAGGGCAGCTACCTCCTCTGCCACCACGGCGGGGGCGCGGGCGGGCTGAGCTTTGCGGCGCTGGCCAAGGAGGTCGCCGCGAAGAGCGGGGGCGAGCTCGGCGTGTTCGCGTTCGATGCGCGCGGACATGGTGGGCCGTAGTCTGAGCTCGCTGACGGAAGGCAAGAGCCGGACGGACGGGGACGAGACGGACCTCAGCCTGCCGACGCTCATTGCGGATCTTCTTGCCGTCGTCGAGCAGATGTGGGAGGACCCCAAGACGGCGCCGGCGTTTGTCGTGAGCTACGGAGATCTTGCTGTCAGCTGACACCAGCTCCTCGGCCACTCGATGGGCGCCGCGCCGATCGTGCACGCCGCCCCGCTTCTCCAGGAGAAGGGATACACAGTCGCTGGCGTCGGGGTGCTCGACGTTGTCGAGGGTGCGTTGTGCCAGCTTCTCTCCACCGTCCACCAGCTGACAGCAGGCACGGCCGTCGAGTCGCTCCCGCTCATGAAGTCGATCCTGGGCAAGCGGCCGACGTCGTTCGGCTCGGTCCCCGAGGCGATTGGGTGGCAGTGAGCTATCTCGTCTACGACAGCTGACCCAGTGTGACGTCGGGGACGATCCGGAACGAGACGAGTGCGCGCGTCAGCGTGCCGAGCATCGTCGTGCCCGCGGGGGACAAGCAGGTGTGGCGCACAGACCTCCTCGCCACCGAGCCGTACTGGGCGGAATGGTACACGGGCCTGAGCCAGAAGTTCCTCAGCGTGCGGTGCTCGCGCTTCCTCTGCCTCGCGGGCCAGGACCGCCTCGACCGCGACCTCATGGTCGGGCAGATGTAAGCTTACAGGATTCCAGAGCTGACGGCAGGCAGGGCAAGTTCCAGCAGGAGGTGATGCAGGACGTCGGGCACTACCTGCACGAGGTGGGTGTGGTCGTGGTCGAGCTGACGGCAGGACGACCCGTCCACGCTGGCCGCGACGCTCGTGGCATTCTGGCGGCGCAACACGCAGGTGCTGGTGCTCCCGCCCAAGATCGGGGGCGCGCGGCAGGAGGTCAAGCATGTCGGGCAGCAGTAGAGATACAAAGTACAGATGCGGAGTAGACGCGGAGTGTGGGCCCACGGGGCCGGGCCTTGGGACCTGGTTAGAAGCGCTCCGAAGGTACGAAGTGTGGAGAGGCGAGGAACGGTGGGCGTTGAGCGGGGTGACTCCTTTTGTTTGCGAGGAACGGTGGGCGTTGAGCGGGGTGACTCCTTTTGTTTACGACTCTTTGCTCTTTTCTGAAAAGTAGTGGGCTCCAACTGTTCGGAGTGGTCAGATCAACGAGCAGCGAGCTCGATCCGTTGAGTATCGGGTGATGATGGACGGGAGGCGAGCGCCACATGCACAGCAGCGTCCTAGCGTCATGCGAGAGAGCAGAGGCTAGCTCGAGGACGCGTCTGCCCGGCATGCCCGGCATGCATTAATAGCCCTGGCCAAACAATGAGCTACGGTGAAGCGAAGAGGGGATTTTGGTTCCGCTGGACACCATCGGGGTACGTCGGGTGAGGCTGTTTTCGCCGCCCACTGCTAGTTCCACTCCGTACCGCCATCGGTCCAACGGCCGTCATCCTATTGCCCAACTGCTCTCTCCTCCGCGCCGCTCTCTCTCCAGACGCACAGTCCCAAGTCCAAGCTCGACGCTCGCCAAGCTCGACTCGACGGCCCCGCATACAATGTCCCTGCTTCGCTAGACCCGGCTTCTAGCTCTTCCCGTCTTCTCTCGCTTCCTCCAACCTACCGGCAAACCTTTCGCACGCCTCATTCCTCACCCTTCGTCCAGTCCAGCGCGTCTCCCGCCATCCCGTATCGCCCCCCTCTACTTCACACAGTCCTTCACACCACTCGACCTTGAGCAGCGGACGGCCGACCCTCCGACCTCGTCCTCGACCTCGGTCACCTGGTCGCGACGCTACTGGTCCAACACTGGCCAGGCACACTCCCGCCCGCTCGCGCGACCATCACATCGCCACTCCCCCCCTTCACACCCCCTCACCCACCACCCCTCCCCCGCCCCCCGCCCCGCCGCCATGTCCTTCTGCTTCCCGAGCTGGGACAACGCGTTCTCGCCGTCGTTCTACGATGACGCCAAGGCCATGCTCGAGACGGCGCTCAACAAGGGCAACAAGCCGCCTGTTATCCAGGGACGCATTGAGGTTGTCGACCTCAACATGGGCTCGCAGGTGAGTATCCCCCCTTGCCCAGCGGATGGTGTGCGGCGTGGTGCGCGCTGCAGCTTTCCTCTCTGCGCTGCGCCGAGACGTGGCTGCGCAGTTCCTTCACTCCACCTCCACCTCCGCTGCGCAGCTCCTCCGAGATGTGGCTAACGGCTAACCGCAGCCCCCGACTCTCACGCTTCTCGAGATTGGCGACCTCTCGCTCGACCGCTTCCGCGGCATCCTGCGCCTCGGGTACCAGGGCGACGCGTGGATCACCGTCCGCTGTCTCGTGCAGGCCAACCCCCTCTCCCACAACCCCAACCTCATCCCCAGCTCCACCCTCCCCATCTCGACACCCCTCCTCGCCTCCCAGCCCCTCCTCGTCCCCATGACCCTCCGCCTGAGCAAGCTGCACCTGCGCGCGATCTTGATTCTTGTCGTGTCCAAGGCCAAGGGCATCACCCTCGTGTTCAAGAACGACCCGCTCCAGAACGTCGACGTCTCCTCCACCTTTGACTCGGTCGAGGTCATCCGCGGATACCTGCAGCAGGAGATCGAGGGGCAGCTGCGCGAGATGTTCCGCGAGGACCTGCCGGGCATTATCCATCGCCTGTCTCAGCGCTGGTTCACCGGCAGCGGCGGGACCGTCGAGACGCCGTACCGCGACGGCCCAGAACCCGTCACCCCGGCCAACACGCCGCAGTACGACAGCGACGAGGATGAGCCCCACCTCAGCCGCGACCCGTTCGCGCCGGCGTCAGCAACGCCCACTCCGAGGAGGAAAGGGCTCCACCGTCCCAGCACGGGGTCTCTCAAGCCCTCTGTGCCGCTCGGCGAGTCGCCCACCTCCTACACCACCTTCCCAGACATTGAGAACTACGACCCAACGTACGGGCTTAGGCCAGAAGGCCTGCCCACGCATTCCGGGTACGAGGCGCTGGGGCGCGTATGGGAGCGGGCGCGGACAGGCGGCCGTGGCCTCGGCAGCCTGATGAACGCGAGCTTCGATGAGGCTCTCGAGCAAGAAGAAGACCTCGAGGACATCGACGTGGTCGACGAGGTTGTGCGCTCGCCAATGGCAATGTCGCCAAACACCTCGAGGCGATCGAGCGCGTCCGTCGCCAGCCCAGACGACGGCTCGACAATCGCATGGGAGATCTTCCCGGCCGTCGGCGGCGGCGTTGTCACTCGTCCGCGTGTGTTCCACGCCCAGAGTCAGATCCGCGCGCCAAGCGAGAGCGGCTTTGGCGGCGCTATGCCCTCCCCCTCTGGTGGGACAGGAAGCGTCACCGCCCGCGCATCCAGTGTGGGCGGCACGTCGACGGTTGGCAGCCTGCGCGGCCGCACGCCCGTCTTCTCGCACCCACCCCACCCGCCCCTCTTGCGCACTCTCACCAACGTCAGCGACGCACGCAGCCGAGCACAGTCGCTCACGTCGGCGCTGCGCCCCGCCTCGCCCTCCCCGTCCCCGCTGGGCGGGCGGCCAGGCTCGCCCCTTCGCGCCAACGGCACGCGCCACGCCAGAGGCCAGTCGCTCTCGCGCTCTGCTGCCTCCTTCCCTCTCCCGGACTCCCCTCCACGGAGAGCAGTGAGCCACGAGCCCAAGCCCAGATCCGCCGTGCCACCACGCCTGCGCGAGCGCGCCCCCTCCCTCTCGGGGCCACGGATCACGCTCCCGCTCAACAACAGCGTGAGCCAGCTGGCCACCCTCAGCCTCAGCGCCAACACGCTCTCGCCCTACGCCCGCGCACACGAGCACATCGCCGTCCGCTCCTTCCCGCACCTGGGGCGCGGCGTGCCCTCCGCCACGGCCGAGGACGCGCTCGAGGGCAACGTCAAGGCGCGCCGGAAGCGCATCTTCCGCGTCGGGGCCAGCGCGCCCACCTCGCGCCGACCGAGCGTGGACGAGCCCGAGGCGGACGACACGCCGCCCCTCGAGTTTGCGAGCTCGAGCTCGGGCAGCGCGAGCGCTAGCCGCCTCCGCGCCCCGCTCAGCCTCAGCGCCAAAAGCGTGAGCGTGCGTAACGCAACGACCGCGTACCCTTTCCCCAAGATTCCCGAGTAATCAACTCTCCTCATTAGCATTGTATCACCACCACTTGCATGTATCCATTGGGATTTTGGCCAATAACGCGGCGTGTGAACGCGGGATGGTGAAGCAAGTGCGACGTGCACTGCTCAGCCAGGGGGCAAGGGGGCGCCGCCGTCGTGCTTCTTGAGGCAACACCTTGCCCTTGCCTTGAGGCGGGTGGCATGGCCAATGGTTGAACGTGCAACCGTCAACGGTTAACCTTGTAGGTCAGCCGTACCAGGTCACCAATGGGGGACGCCGCGGCGTCAGTGGCTGCCGAGCCCACAATCCAATTCACGCGACCAGCCCTAGCAGCCCTGCATCTGCCGATCCGTGATCTGCAGATCAGCGCTGCGGTCTTGGCGTGCCCCGGCGCCCCGGCCGAAGCGAGCGAGGGCACATGCCGATGTGAGCTTGAAGCTGCACTCCCGCCCGGCTCGGGCCAGCCACAGGCTGCTCATCTGTGACGCTTTGGCGCTCTGACGCTCTGAGGCTCTGGCGCTCTGGCGGTCAGCGCTCGCCCATCGGCATATAGCGGTATATCCTCGCGCTAGACGGCATAGGCCGTCCAATACCAGCCCCCCATGCCGACCAGCAACGGCGCAGGCCGAGATCGCCAGGCGTCATCGCTCCCCTTCTCCCCATATCGCTAATTGAGGCACAGCCTCTGAGACTAACTGAGACTAGTGGCATGGTGGTGATTCAGCAATATTCCGCACATTCCGGCACCCCAGCTGCACGTCAGAGCTGGGCACCTGCGACCACCTTTGTGCTGCTGCCGCGGCTGCGACGCGTCAGTTTCGGTGTAGATTTTTCACCGTTCACCACGCCATGCAGAGGCATACGTTTGCAGCCTGGTCAGCTGCACAGAGGAGCTGGCACGGCCCGAAACATGCGGCCTGCGATCGGCTCTCGGCATGTTTCCGGCTTGATGACATGGTCCGCAGGAGGCACATGAGCAGCATTACGGCGGGCGGGCGCCGAGCATCCCGCCCCCACTCCCCCACCTGAACCTTGGTGCTGGGAATCTCTTTCCTCTCTCTTCTTCTCAGCTTGCCAGACCACCATGAAGACGCGCCTCCAAGGACGGTGCAACTGCGGCGCGGTGGCCATTGCCGTCGAGGGGCATCCGAGCATCGTGGCGATCTGCCGTGAGTCGTGTGTGGGGCCGGCCTTCCGCACTGCCAAACCTCCACCCCCACACGGACCCGCCGCTCACACCAGACTGCACCGACTGCCGGCGCTTCACGGGCGACATCTCGGCGTACATCATCGCGTTCCCCATCGAGGGCGCCGAGGTCAAGGGGCACCCGGCGCAGTGGACGACCAGAGCCGACTCGGGGTACAACGCCACGCGCTTCTTCTGCGCCAAGTGCGGCTCGAGCATGTACTCGCACCACGACGTGCGCGACCCCCGCGTGTTCATGAACGGAGGTGGGTACCCGCGCGTGTATATGAACGGAGGTGGGTGCGTCTGTGGGGGCGTCTGACACCAGGCCACTGCGTGCCGGGCACGCTGCCCCCGCCGATCCAGGAGTTCTGGGTGCGCTCCGCCGAGACGTGGGACACGGCGCACCCCAACACGCTCGTGCTGGCGCGGCGGAGCGGAAGTGTGAGGGCGGGGTCCGCCGAGGCGAACGGCGCAGTCAGCAGGGTTAAGAGAAGCATCGTTGCGTGGGGTTGCTGGGGGCTTGCGCCCGCGCTTTATCCTGCCCTTTATCATGTGGCGGTGCCCGTTCATGCGCAGCTCTGCGTGTGCTGCGATTCAGCTTGTGTGCATGAGTGCGGAGCTGCATGTGTGTGGGCTTGCGTGAGTGCGTGCGAAGCTGGGCGTGTGAGAAGGTAACGTTTAGCCGACTGTCTCACTTGCACATCCTTCTCGGGTCCCGTGACATTTATGCATCACGTGGGAATACAGCTTGCCGTGTCTTGGCATCTACGTACTTCCCAAGCCCTGGAGACACTGCTGGAGCTGACGTACGGGGAGTGGAGCAGAAGTGACACCCGAGCAAAGGTGTGTTTCAGGTCCGTAAATAGCGGAAACCAATTGATCGTTCCTGTGTCTCGACGATCGGCGACGATCTTCATTCCTCGGACGGCCATTCTGATGATCTCGTCGTAGTGCATTTCTCAAACCAGGCCCATCGGAATACCTGCTGTGGTTTTCCCGCCAGGTTGTCCGTTCCCGTGTGGAGCTCCGTTCTTTCTAGCTCCCAGGTTCTCCGTTTCTGGGTCTGATCGCCACATGTCGCACACCGGATTGGGCTAGAGATAGGGCAGCAGGTCAGCGCCGCTCGAATAAGCCGCGGCGCTGCTGTCACCCTTCGCGTCCAATCGGGCAGCTCCCTATAGACAACGGGCATTCGGAGGCGAATGCACCCCCATGTCCGTCTGGAGCCTGGGAGAGCCGCAACGTTGACGTTCGGCAGCAACCGCCCGCGGGATCAGCATGTTCGTGTCTGCCGCGGTCTGTGCCTCCGCCACACGTCGGTCAAGCCTGCTTCCTTGAAGTAAGCGCTGTGCCTTTGGTGGAGTCTTGGGTGATGCGCCCCCAGCTTGTTCTATGTAAGCTTGTCTCCATTGTAGCCTTGGTAAGCGACAGCCTTGGAGCGATGGTCACGCGCCAGTCGGGCCACAGTTGTCCCACTGTCCGCTCGGAACCCCGTCTGTCGTCGCCCCACAGCGTCGTCATCTGCTATCTCGTGGTCATAGCGCCTGCCTCCCGACCTGAGGCGCATGCCATTCACGATGGATCCCCTGGTCCTGCACACGGGCCGCTGCCACAGCTTCGTTCCCCCCTCAGAGCACCATAAGTAAACATGGTGAGGCAGAGATCGGCAACGGGATCCACGGTCTGCATCAACTCCCCAACCCGAACCACGCCAACTCTGCCTACCCCGTGAGCCTGTCAGCTTGTGGAAGTACTGGCCCTCGAGCTTCAACGCTGGGCCGGCTAGTGACGGTTGACTGACTCACCGTCCCTATGAGCTATTGGCGAACCTCTTAGCTTGACGCTTGGGTCGGCTGGTCCGCACGCACGTGCTGTTGCCGGCGTTCTCGCCCAGTCCGTGCCTCTGGGTGCGGTAGCGTGATGCGGAGCTGGGAGGAGCGGGTGTGCAGGCCTAGGGGCACTAATGGTGAGCGCTGAGGGCTGAAGCATGAGTTGAAGTGTGGCGGAGCACGATGTGTTCTCTGGAAGGCACCGATAATCTCGGCCCCCTGAACGCCGAGCAGTTTCATTGTATCAAACGCCGTCCGGGAGCACGCATGCTGAGACGTCTGACATCGGCGGGACGCAGGGCTGCATAGGCCGAGAGCTGGTAGCTGTGGCTGGGCGGTCCACAACGCGGCAGAGCGAGTTGGCCGTATCGGATCGCGGGCAGCGAGGGGAAGCTATGCGGTGCGCCAGGGACTCGGCGAGGAAGGGATCGTCTAGGCCAGCGCGCTCCGGTGTCTCCGGCGCTGGGAGACAGGGCCATGAATGCACCCACACAGGTACCGCACACAGATGCGTACACGGAGGTGCACTGCACTGCTGCAGGCCATGGCCCAGTGGTGACGGGCCGGCCGCGCCATACGAGGCCTCCAGCCACCAAACAGGCACAGATTAGCGCGCCTGACTTTTGACCGTGTCAAAGTCGCGACCATCGCCGCAAGCCACCGCCGCCGCGCGCCCCAGGAGATGGGGACCTCACGTTGCCGCGATGTCTTGCCAGAGTCTGCACGCCAAGCGGGGCGGAGCAAGCTGTGTGCATGAGCGTTAGCAAGACGTGTTGCGCGAGGGGTGCGGGATGGCTCCGGACAAAGCGGGGTCAGGCACGGAACGATTCGAGACGCGTTCATTGACGTTACGTTGCGTCCGATGGATCTTTGCGATGGTGCTTTTGCGGTGTACCCAACGCTTGTCAGGAGTCTTCAGACGCCGGCACCAGCTCAATGCCGTCTTTGACGGTGCCAGCGACAGTGTGCCCCAGCTCAACTTCGAGGCCAGCTAGCCCGCAAGCGGGCTATATAACACTCCCTCGACAGCTCGTCCCCACCATCTCAGCAACCACCTTACACTTCCACAGCCATGCTCCTCTCGACCCTCCTCGCCGCCGCGACGCTCGCGTCCGCCGCGCCCACCGCCAACTCGGGCACCATCTCCCTCCCCCTGCGCACCCGTGCCTCCAATGAGCTCACGCACTCCCGCCGCGCCCTCCTCAAGCGCGCCAACAACGAGAAGTACGTGCTCTCCTCACCCGCGCTGACAGCAGGGTCGGCTTCGCACACGCCGCGTACGTCGTCCCCGTCGAGATCGGCACGCCCCCCCAGAAGTTCAACCTCAACTTCGACACGCTCGAGACGGACATTGCCGTCGCCGGGCCCGGCGCCAACGGCACCGCCTTCGACGCCTCCAAGTCCTCGACGTACTCTGCCGCGGAGCAGGCGGCCTCCATGGCGGGCATGACAAACCCCCTCACGGGGACGGGGCTCACCGGCCGCTGGGGCCAGGACAAGGTCGCCATCGGCGCGGCGAGCGTGCCCGCCAGCCATGTGACCACGCTCAACGCTACGTCGCTCGAGCAGCTGAACGGCGCCGGGGACGGCCTCATCGGCTTTGCGCGGACGCCGGCCGACGCCAAGTCGAACCAGCCGTGGTGGCTCGGCGCGACGAAGGCGCTCGGCGCCCAGGAGTTCGGCCTCTTCCTCCAGAGCATCGACCCGGAGGTCACGACCGCCGACGCGGGCGAGCTGACCCTCGGCGGCGTGAATCCCAAGCACGTGTCGGGCGAGATCAAGTACTACCCCGTCGTGGAGAGCCGCGCCGCGGACCTCGCCGACCTCTGGACGATCGGCGAGGTGCGCCCCGCCGTCAAGGACAAGGAGGCGGCCAAGGGCACGACGGGCGTGCTCGCCTCGTCGCTGGGGTGCGTGATCGGGCCGAAGGCGGACGTCGACGCTTTCCACAAGGCCCTCGGCGTGCCCACCAAGCAGCTGAGCAACGGCGACTGGGTGTTCCAGCAGCAGGAGGGGAAGGACGTGCTCGGCGCGGCGATCAAGGTCGGCGCCGAGACGTACCCCATTGCCGACTACTACATGTGCACGACGCCGGGGATGGTCGACGAGCTCGTCGAGCTCGGGTGGGACGAGATGAAGGGCGAGACGGGCGCGTGGTGCTGGAGCGCGGTGCAGAACACCGACTTCCTGAACGAGGGCGACGAGGCGGCCGACACCGACGCCGACGTCAACTTCTGGGCGCTCGGGACGCCGTTCATGAAGTCGGTGTACACGGCCTTCCGGGCCGAGCCCGCCGCCGTCGGCTTCGGCAAGCTCGCGAGCGAGTTTGGCGGCAACTCCCCCGCCGCAGCCGCCGAGAACCAGACCGCCGCCAAGGAGGACCCCGGCAGCGGCGCCACTGCCGCCCAGATCTTCCACCCCGCTGTCCTCGCCCTCGCTGCGGGCGCCGCCTACGCCCTGTTCTAACTGCATTGCATTGTATCGATAACCCCATATGCCACTGTGATATCTTCTCCCACTGCTGCCTGTCTCGGGGACCTGTCTGGTCGTGACGCGCCCACTGGGCGCCCATACCAGGTCAGCGGCGTTGTGGACCTTCGTCGGCATGCTGTGCGGGTTGCCAAGAGTAACCCTTGGTCGTGTGGTACATGTACGCACGCGCGGTGAAACAATATGCTTGACCTCCGCCTAGCAGGACACAACGGGCCTTCAGACACGTGCAGATACTCATTGTCAGCGCCGTCACCCGCATGGTCCGCAATGGAACAGTTCTCACCAGCAGGTCACCAGCCACAATCTGCGACAATTGCGGAGGTCCCCTCAAGCTACAATGGCACCATCTGCCATTGCGCTGCCATGAGACCTTCACATGCTTCCCTGACACGAACTAGCATTAGCTGCTGCTACCATTTCCTCTGCTGAACCCCTCGCAAACCTGACCATCTGAAGCTCCGCCAGGTTCGCCTGGCGTGAAGCAGTGACAATGACCTAGGCCAACGTCCGCTCCGGCCCAGGTCCAGGTCCAGGTCAGCAACACAGCAACGCGCCGTCCTGTACACCGCCGACCGGAGTGGACTCCGCCCCGAACCTCACGGGGCACCACCTGCGCCGCCCAACCCTCACTCCGGCGCGTCCGGAGCACGGCTTTCCAGGCCCCCGAGTCCACCGGCTAGCCTGGCCTCCTGGCAAGGTATGGCCATGCATGGGCCCGTCTCGCCATGTCTCGCCATGCGGGAGAGTGCGGTGTCGGTGCCGTCCAGACGCTCCTGTTCCCCTAGCCGGCGTCGCGGTGTTCCGCAGAAACCGGCATGGTCAGGCACTGAGCGAATGGGAGCCCACCGAAACGCACTGTTTGGTTCCTGTCTTCCGTTACCTGTTCTTGCGCCATGCTGAAACACATTGCCACCTCCAGGGCAGTCCGAAGTTGTCGGCGCCGCGGCACAGCTCTACCAGCCCACCTCACGGACCTGCCACGAGCACCGACTCGGCGCACGGTCAGCGAGGTATATAATGCGGCTTGGGAGGTGCTTATCCTCATCAACTCACAACTCAACTCCACCATGCTCCTCCCGACTCTCCTCGCCGCTGCGACCCTCGCCTCCGCCGCCCCCGCCCCCGGCGGACCCGTCACCCTCCACCTCCAGAGCGCTCGGGGCCTGCACAAGCGCGCCGAGGGCAGCCCGTGAGCATCCTCCCGGACCCGCTGATCCCAGTCTCTCGTTCAAGGGCCCCGCAAGCGGATACGCGGCCTCCGTCGAGATCGGCACGCCGCCGCAGAAGTTCAGCCTCGCGGTCGACACGGCGTTCCACCACACCTTTGTGCGCGGCGCGTGCCGCGGCGACCCGACGTGCGCGGGCGCGACGCTGTTCAACGCGAACGCGAGCAGCTCGTACGAGTTCCTCAGCAACGACCTGCACACGCAGCGCTACGCCGCCAACCCCGCCGTGACGGGCGCGCTCGTGACGGAGACCGTGAGCGTGGGCGGCGCGCAGGCCAAGATGATCATGGGCGTCGCGAACGGCACCGAGGGCCGCAACCCCGCCGCGGTGGAGTACGACGGCGTGCTCGGGCTGAACGCGGGCGGGTTCCTCGCGGACGCCGCGCTCAAGGAGAAGGTCGTGGGCATCTACCTCAAGCGGGCGAATGCGTCCGACGCCGCGGCCGGCGAGATCACCCTCGGCGGGATCAACCAGGCGCTGCTCGACGGCCCGGCCGACACCCACGCCGTGCCGAAGGAAACCAACATCGACCGGGAGGACCTGTGGATCCTCGACGCCGTGCGCCCCACCCTCGACGGGAAGGACACGTCGCCGCCCGCCAAGGCGATCCTCGACACGCTGTCGCCCGTCATCGTGGGCCCCACGCCGGCCGTCAAGGCGTGGTACGAGGCGCTCGGCCCCGCGATCGAGGTCAAGCACGCCGGCGGCATCTACTACTACAAGCAGCCGGCGGCGGGGACGATCAAGGCGGGCCTCCGCGTCGGCGCGAAAGACTACCCGATCAACGACGCCGACCTCTGCCTCACCGCCCTCACGGGCAAGGACCTCGAGGAGACGCAGCTCGCCAACGTCGACGCGAACAGCGTGTGGTGCCAGGGCGCCGTGCAGAGCGCGCAGGTGTGGGGCGAGGCGCAGAGCCTGTCCACCACCCCCTCGGACTCGGACCCCTGGACGCTCGGATACCCCTTCCTCCGCAACGTGTACACTGTGCTGCACCTCGATGAGCCCCGCTCCGTCGGGTTCGGCAGGCTCAAGGAGGGCGGCGCGGCGAACGGCACCGCCGCCGCCGACCCCAACAGCGGCGCCGCCGCCAGCTTTGTCCAGCCCGCCATGGTCGTGGCTGCCGCCGGCCTCGCCGTGGCCTTTTCTAGGCCGTAGATGTACACTACATGTAATTGTATACCCTCTGCAAAAGCTACCATGCTTCACGGCCCCGAGGGAACGACCTTCCGCTCGTTCCGCGCACGCCCTCTCGCAGCTGCGGCCCCACACCTCGTAGGCGAAGTGGCGGAGTGGTTAACGCGATTGACTAGAACGCAGAGCTGATCAATTTCCTTCGGGAGCGCCCGTTCGAATCGGGTCTTCGTCGTCTTTTGCTGGTGCACTGTAGATGGAGGGGGCTGAGTGTGCACCGCTAGAGCACGGCCCCCGCCCCGGTTGATACCACACACGTTTGCATGGCAGGTCGACTGCAGTTCCCATCGGAGGGTGCGAGACGGGCGACGGAGCAGCTAGAGCATGGAGCAGACGGTGAGCCTGACGTCATGGCCTGCTATCTGATAACGGCTGGCTCCCTCTGCTCCTCTGCTCTGCAGCTCGCAACCGCCATCCTGGTGAGCGCATGTGCGCATGCATCTGTCTCCCTCCTCTCCTGCGCTCGTTCGCCTCCCAGCCCCAAGCTCGGTGTCATCTCGGTGCGGCACGTGCATCGGCGTTCCCGCTGGCTCCGGGCCTCCACCGCCAAGGCGTTTCGGCCGACACCGACCCTGCGGCATTTCGGGGGGTGTCACATACCCACATGTCACCCACTTCTCCCTCTTCTCACCGCCCACTCCACCACCGTGAGTCCCCTCAGCGCCTCAGCTCCCCGCTCACGCCAGAAAATGCAGATCCCCCTCCTCACGACCTTCACCTGCGCCGCCCACCTCGCGGGCATGGCGACGATCAGCGGCCCCAACGACGTCTCGGGCTGGGTCTACTTCCAGCAGAAGGGNGAGCACGGCTTCCACGTGCACGAGTTCGGCGACCTCAGCGACGGGTGCATGTCCACGGGCGCGCACTACAACCCCTTTGGGCACGAGCACGGCGCGCCGGCCGACAAGAACCGGCACGTCGGCGACCTGGGCAACATCCAGGCGGACGGGGACGGCGTCGCCAAGATCGACATCAAGGACTGCCTCGTGCGCCTGTGCGGGGCGCACAGCGTGATTGGGCGCGGGGTCGTCGTGCACGAGGGGACGGACGACCTCGGGCGCGGGGGGCACGACGACTCGAAGAAGACGGGGCACGCGGGCGGGCGCGCGGGGTGCGGTGTCATGTGAGTTTGCGGGGGGGTGGGCTGACGATAGCGCGTACGCCCCACTTGACATGCTTGACTAAAACAGGAAAGAGGAGATGCAGCTCTTGAACAGGTGGACGTGGGGAGGCGGGGCGGTGTATCCTTGATGATGGGGCTGAGCATGAGTCCTGCCCGCATACAGCGGCATACAGAAGTATATTGGAGTGCGCAGGATCTGCTTGACTGAGTCAGTGCCGTCCCGATGCCGCTGACTGCTCACGGGAGGCTGCGCCGGGGATGGCGCGGATGCACAGGTGATCGAGCGGGGAATGTGGACGGTGGGTGAGGGTGTTCGGAACGCAGCCCCATTCCTTCGTGGGGCGCGCGTCCACTCCGCATGGCGCTTAGCACTTCGCGCATAGCTCCCGATCTCGACGCTGCTCTGTAGGCAGGGGAGGGATGTGGCGGTGACGTGATGTGAGGCGGGGGTACCGCCGCGCTGCCTTGGCCTTCGCGTGTATCTCTGCGGGCCGACTCGTATCACGAACGCAGCTATCTATGGCCTATTGTCTCTGCTGCTTTACCCGGCCCAGATCTGCACCTCACAGAGGGTGAAAGGATGAAAGCCGGAGCGGAGGGCGCGGATGTGCAACATCCGACGCCGCGCTCCACACCGCAAACTTACATCCGAGGGCGACGCCGCCCTTTCCGCCACCAACATCCGAGCTCGACGTCGCCCACTCCGTCTCTGACATCCGAGTCGACGATAGCGGCCCCGTGGGACCGGTGGCCCCGCGTGCACCCATTCCGCACCGGCGAGGTATAAAGCCCCCCGAGCTCGTCCTCAACACCGACTCCCAGCGGCCTCAACTTCCCCCGCCACTCCCCGGCCTCAACCTACCCCGACCTCTGACCCCCCCCCCCCCAACCCCACACAATGACAGTCACCCACGACGCGGAGAAGGCCTCGATCGCCTCGGCCTCCAAGGACCCGACGAACGTCGCGGTCGTCGAGAAGGCACGCGAGGAGCTCAACGTCTCGCCCGAGGACGACGCGCGCGTGCGCCGCCGCGTCGACTGGATCCTCCTCCCCTACCTGATGGCGGTGTACGGCCTGCAGTTCCTCGACAAGACGGCGATGACGTACGCGTCCGTCATGGGCTTCCGCGAGGACAACGCCCTCACCCTCTCGCAGTACTCGTGGCTCTCGTCCATCTTCTACCTCGGCTACATCGTCGGCGCGTACCCCATGGTGCTGCTGCAGCAGCGCCTCCCGCTCGCGATCTTCACCGGCGCGAACATCACGATCTGGGGCGGCGTGCTGTGCTTCATGGCCGTCGCCAAGGGGTTCGCGGGGCTCATGGTTGTGCGCTTCTTCCTCGGCTTTGTGAGTCGCCGCGGGGGCCGTCTGACGCCAGTTCGAGAGCAGCATCGGGCCCGCGCTTATGCTCTTCACGGGCATGTGGTACAAGAAGACGGAGCAGGGCAGCCGCACCGGCCTGTGGACGGCGTGCAACTCGATCGGCGGCATCTTCGGGGCGGCGATCGCGTACGCGCTCTACGACGCCGACGACAAGGCCAAGCTCTCCCTCCCCGGCTGGAAGGTCATCTACATCCTCCTGGGCGTGACGACGGTCTTCTTCGGCCTCCTCTTCTTCTTCCTCGTCCCCGACCGCCCGGAGAAGGCGTGGTTCCTCAGCGCCGACGACAAGGTCATCGCCCGCGAGCGCCTCGTCAACAACCACTCGAGCGTCGACCGCGAGCCCTTCCGCATGTACCAGGTGCGCGAGGCGCTCACCGACCCCCTCTTCTACCTGTACTCCCTCATCAGCATCATCACGTGTATCCCGAACGGGGGCATCACCAACTTCTCCGCGATCCTCATCAAGGGCTTCGGCTTCGACACGCGCCAGACGCTGCTGCTCGGCATCGCGAACGCCACCCTCGCAATCTGGATCATCGGGTTCATGTTCCTCGCGGACAAGCTGCGCAACCGCTGCGCCATGGCGTTCGCGCCCCTCCTCATCTCGATCGCGGGCACCGCCATGATCTGGGGCATCCCGGCGAGCAACCGCATCGCGCGCCTCGTGGGCTTCTACCTCGTCCTCCCGTACGCCGTGCCCAACATCCTCGCCCTCAGTCTGGTCATCACCAACGTCGCCGGGCGCACCAAGAAGACGTTCTACAACGGCATGTTCATGGTCTGCTACTGCGCCGGCAACCTCATCGGCCCCCAGACCTTCCGGCAGGAGCACGCGCCGACCTACGTCCCCGCCATGATCACGCTGATCGTGTGCAACGCCGTCGTGATGGTCCTCTTCGCGGCGCTGTGGTACATCTACGCCCGGCGCAACCGGGAGCGGCAGGCGGCGCTCGAGGCTGGCAGCGTGCCGCCCGAGGAGGACATCGGCAAGGACCTCACCGACATGGAGAACCCACACTTCCGGTACACGATTTAGCGGGCAGTGGGCAGCGCGGGGGAGGAGTGTATGGGTAGGCGGAGTGGGCAGCGGAATGGGCAGGTAGATGGATTGTACATGGATGCAGGGATGTGGTCAGCCAGAACTGCAGATCGGTCGTGCGCATCGCTGCAGCACGTGCTGAGATCTGGTGCGCGCGAGCTCGCGATCTTTGGCTTCTCTGTGGATCTTTGGCTTCTCGAAACGCGAAACTGCACCCCGCACTGGCCTCTGGGCGAGGTTTGGCAATCTCCCCCTCGCACCCGCTTGCCTCGCCTCCTCGCTCCTCGCGCTCCGCAGTGGCACCAGCTGGGTGGCGTGGGGCGCCACCACACACAGGCACAGGCCAGGCCGCGCCACCATGCATGCTCGCTGGTCATCTGGGCTGTCTGCATGAACACACCACACTCGGTATGCACGCCAGAACGTTTGCTGGAACCCAGGCACGGCGCTAGAAGCGGCCCAGACTCGGTGTCCGGAAAAATCAAGCACGTCAAGCACTGCTGCATACCGCCGGAATATGATTCCCGGTCTAGCCCCGCCCACTATCGCCCGAAATCTCGGTGTGGCATCTCGTCGTTTCTTCTGCGACTGCCCCGCCGCATTCCCCCGGCGGCCCCCGACTGCGACCCCGGGCCTTATCGATCGCGACGACGCACGCCATCGCTCCCTTCCAGATGATACCATTCGCGCAGGGATATCGTGGGCCTCCGCATATCGCGGCGCGCTCCTGTACCTCCGGAGGAAGTGGTTGGACGAAGCCCCGATATCCAGGGTCTGCAACCGCGCCTCCACAGCGCCGTTGACACTTTGCGCCCATCGCGCAATGGTGCGCGCCAAGCGATGGCGACAGACACCGGAGCGCAAACATTTTGTGGTGCGAGTCGGCGCGACTCTCGGCGCGCGTGTTTAAAAGGCTGCTGCACGATCTGGGAGCGCCATCACACCCACCCACACTCACTACCATGGCCGGCGAGAAGGAACAGCAGTATCTCGACGCCGAGTTTTCGTCGGGCGCGCCGACGCCGCTCAAGAACCAGTCGCTCGAGGAGCTCGACGTCATTCCCTACGACGACCTCAGCGATGCGGAGAAGAAGGCCGAGCGCTGGTTCGTGAGTACACGTGCCCGCATGGGCCAGCGCGCACGGACGCAGCGGCTGACGGCAGCTCTGGAAGCTCGATATCATCTTCTGCTTTGTTGGTTTCCTCGGTTACATCTTCAAGTACCTCGACCAGGTCAACATTGTGAGTTTGGGTGGGCGAGGGCACTGGGAAGCTGCACAAGCGCGTTTCCGGCGTGTTCTGCGCCGAGCATCACCAAGCTCTCTTGGACGGCTGGGCCCTGTGGGGCCCACAATGATGTCTTGGCAACACCGGGCCCCTGGGGCACATCGGCCCCGACAGCGATGACGAGTGCTGACATCCAGGCCAATGCCTACGTCTCGGGTATGCAGGAAGAGCTGAACATTGTCGGCGACCAATACAACTACTTCACCACTCTCTTTAACGTGGGCTACGTCCTCGTCATCTACCCGTCGTGCATTATCGTGTCGTACATCGGCCCGCACTACTGGCTCCCGTCCGCCGAGCTCATCTGGGGCGTCCTCACCTGCGTCCTCTCCACGGCCCAGAGCTACAAGCACATCTATGTCCTCCGCTTCCTCATCGGCTTCGCCGAGGGCACCGCCTGGCCCGGCTACATCACCGTCATGTCCCAGTGGTACATGCCGAGCGAGGTTGCCGTGCGCATGGGCTTCTTCACGTGCGCCCAGTCTATCGGCTCCATGTTCGCCGGCGTCATGCAGGGCGCCCTCTCGACGACCATGGACGGCGCGCTCGGCCGCTCGGGCTGGCGCTGGGGCTTCATCGTCAACGGCATCTGCACCATCTTCGTCGCGCTCCTCGCCTACTTCTCCATCCCCGGCTTCCCCGACCGCCCCAACCCCCTCGCCAAGTGGTACCTCTCGGACAAGGACTTTGAGATCGCCCGCCGCCGCACCGCCCGCGTCAAGCGCGAGCCGCTCCAGCCCATCAACGCCAAGTCGTTCGTCAAGGCCTTCAAGTACTGGCAGCTCTGGGCCATTGCCATCACCTGGGCGTTCGGCTACAACATTGCCCCCTCCAACTACTTCAACCTGTGGCTCAAATCGCTCTGGAGCTCTCCGGGCGTCAAGCGCTACACCGTCGCGCAGCTCAACTACCTCCCCGTCATCGGCTTCTCGCTCCAGCTCGTCGCGACCGTCGCCCTCTGCGCCCTCTCGGACTGGCTCGGCGTCCGCCTCCCCTCGCTCCTCATCCACTCGGCAATCAACATCGCCTCCGAAGTCATCCTCACCATCCGCCCAGACAACCGCGTCACCTACATGGTCGGCTGGTACCTCAACTACATGGGCAACGTGTCCTACGTCCTGCTCGCGGCGTGGGCGACGACGCACCTCTCGGACGCGCCCGACGTGCGCACAATCACCATCGCGACGGGCACCATCATGGCGTACCTCAACAACGGCTTCATCACGCTCTGGACCTACCCCGCCAGCCAGCAGCCCAACTGGGCCGTCGGCGCCAAGTTCTACCTCGTGTGCATGATCGTCTGCACGTTCGGCTTCATCGCCATCGCCTGGGGTCTCCGCTTCGAGGAGCGCAGGAAGCTCCGCCGCGAGGGACACTCTGTGCCCAAGCCCCACCCCCTCGCGTTCCTCTGGACGTAAAATGGCCCCGCGGGGCTTTAGAACGATAGACCGGATAGGGGGAGGACAGACATAGAGGAGGATAGACTGTAATTAGGGATTTATAGTCGGGCGTCCAACCGCCCGTGTGTACTTTGTATATGCATCATCAACTAGTTGCTGGGACACTACTGGGGCGCACGAGCCTACTCGTCCTGCGCCATGCTGCCGAGGTTCTGGAGACACAGCTCCTCCGCGAGGGGCTGCGGGTACTGCGGCCGCGCGAACCACAGGTCGGCCTCCTCGTCCCCGATCCCCGTCTCCTCGAGCCACTCGCTGGCGCTCACAAAGCGCAGCCGCGCCCACCCCCCGTCGCCCACCTCGATGCCCATTGCCCCGGCGCGCTCGCGCACCTCGGCGACGAGGATTCCCTCCTCCGTCTCGGCCTCCTCGTCCGCCTCGGTCATGAGGTCTACCGTGCGTGCGGGGAAGAGGCGCTCGAGCCCGACGACCGAGACCGTGCCCTCGGCGAGGAGGTTGGCCAGCGGCGTGAGCAGGCGCGCACACAGGCCCATCCAGAGCGACCACTCGTCCTCGGAGGCCACGCGGCGGCCGTGGAACACGAGGTCGAGCTGCGGCGTGGGCGTGAGGCAGAGGAGCGCGAGCGCACGCAGGCCGTCGACGTTGACGTCCTCGCCCTCGGCGTAGAGCATGTCGCTGACGTGCACGACGTGTCGCTTGCAGGCGGGGGCCATGGCGCGCCCCTGCGCCGAGAGGAGGGGGGCGAACTGCTCGAGCGCCCGCAGGTCGGCGAATTCGACGAGCACGTCGGGGCTCCACGGGCAGTAGACGGGGAGGGAGCGGCGGACGATGCGCGGCGCGAGCGCGAGGAGAAGGTGCGTGTCGGGCGCGTCGGCGAGGAGGTCGATCGTAGCGATGTGGGGCCCGACGCGCCCGAGGATCTTGATGCGCTCCGCCTCGCCCTCGTCCAGGCAGGCCGAGCCGCCGGGGTAGGGGAGGAGGCTGTGGGGTGGGGTTGGGCTGCGGATCTCGGTGACGAGGCTGTCCTCGAGACGCGCGCCGAGGACGATGTGCGACCACAGGTTCGCCTCGGCGCGCGAGCCGGGCGGCGGGGCCGCGGCGAGCGCCGCCGCGAGCTCCTGGGCGAAGTACGACGCGGGGGCTGCGTCAGGCATGGGAAGGGGGGGGGGGGGGGGGATGCTGGAATGGGATGCGGTGGTATGCTTAAGACGGCTGCTGGGATGCGGAGACCCGAGGCCGCGCAGGGGCCGCTCACCGCCCCAGCGCCCCGTGGCTGGGCTGTGGCGCACAGTTGGGAAGCAGATCTGGCCTGGACACGTTTGTGCGAAGCAAGGCGGTCAGTGCACACGCCCAGATCAGGTCAGAATGTGGGTGTGTCAACGTGAGGGCGCACAGAAGCTTCGGATCACTGCTCGGATCCTCTGCGTGGGCGTGGAACTCGGGGTATGCTGTACAAGGCGAGGGTGCTGGCGGTGCTGAAGCGAGTTGCAAGCGTGAGTACGATGCCAAGAGGGTTAGGGGACGTGACTGAATTGCTGGAATGCGATCTTTGTACGACTGGCTGACTGCCTGTGGCTGCCTGCAGTTGCCTGGTGGCGATGCCTCGGCATCTTCGGCGATCCGCAGCTCCGCAGCATCGACTTGACCGATCAACCGACGATCAACATCGCCCCGCAGTGGTGTTCAACAGGCACATGCGACACCGAGGCCTTGCGCTCACCGCCCTACACAGCGCTCATCAGGCGGATCAGCGTAGAGCTACATACAGCATCTGTACCTGTGTATGGATTACGCGGCGGTTATGGAATGGATGGATCGGAAGCAAACGCAGAGAAAGTTGATCGCGCGTCACACTCCTCTGGTCCGAGGTTGTCAAGGATGTCAACTTGTTCCACAGTCGCGTCAGAGAATGTTTCACCCGCGTGCTGCTGCGGGCTGCGAGTGCCTGAATATCACCAGAGACAGCAAACACACACACAACAGCAGGAGTACAAACAACAACAACGACCGTGCACTCTTGCGCCCAGACGGCGATCACGACCATGGCGCCGAGAGTGGCGAGGAGGCAGGCAAGGCTAGACGAGGGGATGGGGAGACGAGTGCGGAAGAATGGAGCGGGAGCGCGCATGGGAGGCCGCGGGTGAGGGTGACGTGGTACGTACGCCTGCAATCTGCACCTCGGAAGGCTATGAGGCTCAAGGCTCGGGGATACGTCGTGTTTGCTGAAAAGGGTAAACATAGGGCGCGAGCTAAACTTGAACAAGCAACATGCCCGCCCGCACAGTCTTCTCAGCCTCAAAGTCATTCATGAGCAAGAGCGATGCAGGTAGAGATGATGAGCAAGAGGGTACATGTCCGAGATGATAGGCAAAGAGTAAAGAGTGGGCAACAGAGGTAGAGAGTAGAGCCAAGGTGAACGCAAAGGCAGTGCCTCTTGATGAAAGGATCATTCCGCATTCTTGGCACAGCTTGGCTCCCCTTCGGCCCCCAGCTCTCCTCCCCCCCGCCCCGCAGCATCCAACCTGCGGATCCCGCCATTGTCTCTCCTCCCACCCTGCTCCACCCATCCAACTCCCTCGGTCACCACCCATCCCGATCATCTCTCCTCTTCCCTCTCTCTCTTCATTCTTTGTCTGTCTACAACTACTCCCCGTCTACACTCCTCACACTCCCTCCATCTCACTTTTGCATTTCATTCATCACCCCCAGTGTCCCAGTGTCACCACTACTGTCACTCTAGACTCTTAGACTCGACTTGGATATCGTACCACACTCCCCATTCGCGTTAACATCCACATCGGCATCGACCCACCACAACCACACCCGCGTCACCCCCACACAGCCCCCTCTCCCCTTTCCCTCCCCCGTGCATCATCATCATGCTCCCCACCCTCCTCCTCTCCGCCCTCGGCGTCGCCGCCGCTCCCCTCGAGGAGCGCTTCAACCAGCCCACAGTTCCCGTTGACCTCATCCTCCACCCCATTAGCGAGCGCGCAAACCACCCCAACCCCGAGGTCCGCGCCGCCTTTGCGCGTGACGAGATGATCACCAACCGCATTCGCTTCTCCCGTGCTCTCGACGCCGACGGACACGCGCGCCTCAAGCGTGACCTCGAATTTGTCGAGGAGTCGGACCGTCGCCGCCGGCGCCAGGTCGGGCCGCAGGACCAGTCCAACGTCCCGGTCTCGTCCAACGACAACCCTGGCAGCCAGGCCCAGGGTGGAAGCTCGAACAACGCCGCGCCCGCGAGCGACATTGTGTGAGTCGGACGACGATGTCTGCGCATGTTCCTGCGTGGAGGAAGGTTGCATAACGTGCGAGCGACGCCTGCGCCGCAGCAGCAGCGACACACACGCTAACGCTAGCCTCATGAACTACAACCGCGACCAGGGTTACGCCACGCCCGTCAGCGTCGGCACGCCCGCGCAGCAGTTCCTCGTCGTCGCCGACACAGGCTCGCAGGACTTTGTGCTGTTTGACGAGTCATGTCGTGGTTGCGAGGGCCACCCGCTCTTCTCCGACGTGCGCTCGTCGACGTTCCAGCCCACCAGCACGCCCATGTACGAGGCCTACGGGACTGGCGAGGCGTCGGGCATCTGGGCGATCGACCGTGTTGAGATGGGAGGGTACTTTGTCAACGACCAGCCGATTGGTGAGTTCGGGAACAACTGGCTTCACCCGCATCCCTGAGCTCCATGGGACGGCGGTCGCCAAGACATACCTCGCATTGCTCCGGCTGACTCCGCAGCCCTCGTTCAGCAGGGAACCGTGGCACAGTACATGGGCTCGCAGCTGTCCGGCATCATGGGCCTCGGTGTGCCCTCCATCTCGCTGCAGGGCCCCAACGGGCCGGCTATGAAGGCGCCCCCACCCTTCTGGATCACGACCGCCGAGAACGTGTGGACCGACAAGCAGTTCGGTGTCTTCCTCGCTCGCTACAACACCGACCCCTCGACCTATCTCCTGAGCAACAGCATGACCGAGACCCGCCAGACCAACGGCGGCGTGCTCACCCTCGGCGGCCTCAACAGGCAGATTTACACCGGCGAGATCAACTACATGCCCGCCAACACGACCTACTGGTGGCAGCTGCCTCTCGAGGGCTTCTCGGTCAACGGCAAGAAGTTCAACGCCCGGCTCGCGCCCACCGTCATCGACACGGGTTCGACTGCCATCATGATGCCCGACGCTGCTGTCCGCGCCTTCCACGCACAGATCCCGGGTGCTCAGGAGCCCAACAACGACAACGTCTGGGTCATTCCGTGCAACACTGTCGCCACCGCATCCTTCTACTTTGGCGGCAAGGAGTACCCCATCCAGACCGCCGACATTCTCCGCGGCGCGGTGGCGTCGGACCCGCGCTACTGCCTGTCCAACGTCGGCGCCGGCGCCTGGCTCCTCGGCGCCGCCTTCATGAAGAACTACTACACCGCCTTCCGCATGTCGCCCGAGCCTGCGATTGGCTTTGCCACCCTGTCGCCGAACTATGTCAACAACGGCAAGGTTGGCTCGACCGGCGGCCCGGTCCAGTCCAACCAGGACGGCGGCAGCTCGATCAAGTCGGGTGCAGTGCCGGTGACCGTTAGCGCCACGGTGCTGGCGCTTGGCCTTGTCGCCTCGCTTCTTCTCTAGCTTCTAGACTCAACCTACAGATGGGCATAATGTGCTTGTACCACTAGCATTCATTTCATACACACAATACTCGAGTATCCTCTGCACTTTCATAGCTATGATGGACTTTATGGGTGGCGACGGATGATGGGAGCTCCGTCCTTGACCCATGACGGCTTAAGGCACGCTTTCTGGACGGGGTGGGGGGAGGGCGCTTTTGGTTCCGCAGGTCTGACATTTCAAGTGGCCATTCAGCCTTCGACTGTCGACCGCAATAGCTGCAATCTCATCAACATCCCCTCCCCCACCAACCTTCCTCCAGCTGCAACAGGCACACCCGACAATGCCACCAACCCGCTCCCTTCCGGGTCTCCCGAAGGACTTTACCTCAAATGTGCGTCGCCCGCTCGCCGATACCAGGACAGCCAGCCCCGGCCGCGTCACGAGCCGTGTATCGTTATTAGGCTGACTCCAGTTCTTCCACGGCGACACGGTGTCTAAGAAGACCAATCCATCCTACCGCGGCAAGGTTGTGGTGAGTATCGATGCACAGCAGGGACCGTGTCGGAGGGGTCCGCTGAAGGCCGCACGGAACGCTGACTCACTCCAGCGTGGATGGGCTGACGAGGATGCGCCCCCCGACCCCGCGTTCGGCGAGTACCAGCCGCTCGTGCGCGGCGAGGTCATGATCAGGTACGTGTTGTTGAGGGTTGCATAAGCAGCGAGCCACGGGGTCGGCGCGCAACATTCCCAGTGCCGGTGGTGCAAGTGGCGATGCCTTGACGCTTCAGCGCCGCCCCTTGTGCTGCTTCCTGCCTTCCTCGCCTACTGCTGCTGCTCCTCCCCACCCCGATGTTTCGTCTTGCTTTCGTCCTCGCTCTGCCCGCTGCCCGGCTCAGCTAACCCCAGCGACGTTATCACCGGCATGCCGGAGGTCGTGTCCGAACTTGACCTCGACCTCTTCGAGCGCGCCTTCATCAAAGGCGACTTTGTCAAGCACTCTTTAATGGACGCCGAGAGTGCGCTTGTTATCGACGTCCAGACCGAGTGTCTCATCGAGCACGTCATCTCCGCCGAGCGCCTCCCGCAGTGGGTGCCGTGGGAGAAGTTGAGGAATGCCGTCCACATCGAAGCCAAGGACAAGGTCGTGTACGACGAGTGGATTGGGACCGTCGAGGAGGTGTTCGAGGACGGATTAATGGAGGCGCAGGACGGCACGGCGTACCGCCTAGCGGAGATGGGCGGCCTGCTCGAGACGGGGCGCTACGCCAAAGAGGTTGTGCCCGAAGACGCTGAGTTCATGTCCCAGTTCGGCCAGCTCCCAAGCGCGGCCAACATCAACTATGACCGTGTGATCCGCGTCTCGCCCCTCATCGTCTACGTGGTGTGGAACGCTATCAACCAGACGGTGAGCACTCTCGAGGGCGTGCCAGGCTTACAGCAGCTTCCCATTTCCGAACACGACAGCCACCCCGAGCCCAAGAAGTTCTGGGTTGGGACCGAGATCGAGAAGCTCACCCATTTTGAGACTATGAGGCATCAGTCTCCCCCCCTCAACACGACTGTCACCTTCCGTCACGAGGCAGACCAGGCTGCGTATGGCGCCACGGCGACCTTCCACCTGAGGAACACCTTCCCTTTACGCGTGTACAAGGTCATCCAGAACCGCACCAAGCTCAAGTTACGGTGGCAGGACGGTACCGAGACTGAGGAGTTCTCGTCCGGCTTTGTGCCGTACCGCAATGTTGACGAGTAAGCCATATAGCTCCCGCATCTGCTGACTGCAGCTACGAGGCGTGGCCGGGAGAAGCCTTAGTCTGGCGCAGCGACACTGGCGCGAGGCGGCCGGCCATCGTGCAGACGTATAACCCGAAGCAACGCATCGCCGAGGTCTTGCTTCTCGACACAAAGGAGAAGGAGATCGTGTCGGTACTCGAGCTCGACACTGGCGGTTTTGGTCGGGTCAACTACGGTGTTGGTCTCGGGCAGATCGTGTTACTCTGCGCCGACAACGGCGCCGAGGTGCCCGAGGTTCCCTCGCTGGGCCAGGTCGACCCTCCAGACGACGGGCGCGACGGTTTCAAGGCTGTGTTGCACAGTTTGGGATTGGACCACGGCGGCGGGTCACCCGACCAGTTAAGCTCTTCGTTACCCAGGGGCGACCCCAACAGTGTCAAGTGGTGGGGCGAGGTCGTCGACATGTACCTGGACGGCACGATCAGCGTCGAGCTGTACTCTGGCGAGCACGTGCGTGTCGACATCAAGAAGGTGATAGTTCTCAACGAGCCCGAGGGCCCCTTCCCGGGTGACGAGTTTGGCGACGACTACTCGGACTACACGGACGGCATGTCGGACCGGTCGTGGGTGACGGTCGCCGAGGAGGGTATGGACCAGGGCCCCCGCGCTGTCAATGGCGAACACACCACGGCTCCTCCGGACAGGCACTCGCAGGACGAAATGGACGAAATGGACGTCGACGACACGGACGGCGCCAGCTCGGTGGACCGTGAGGCTGTCGACATGGACATGGACGATGATGAGTCGGACCACGAGGCGACGCCGGCGCCACCGGAGCCAACGGCGACACCGAGACCACCCGACTCACAGGAGCAGCCCACTGCTGGTCCCTCCGTGACCGCACCTGTGCCCCGCCGGCAGAGCTTAGCCGACAGCTCCAAGTGGCTGCGCTTCGACATCCTCGAGTCCGCGCCCGCCGAGCACCACTACTTCACTGAGCCCCTGCTCGCGCCATCGTCCAAGGTGTTCTACTCACGACTGCGCAAGGAGCACCGCACGCTCTCGACGTCCCTGCCGGAGAACATTCTCGTGCGCACGTACGAGGACCGGACGGATCTGATGCGCGTGCTCATCATCGGCCCAGAGGGCACCCCGTACGCGGATGCGCCCTTCGTCTTCGACCTGTACCTGAACCCCACCACCTTCCCGAATGAGCCGCCGCAGGTCTACTTCCACAGCCACACGAACGGCCTGGGAAGATGCAACCCCAACCTGTACGAGGAGGGCAAGGTGTGCTTGTCTGTCCTTGGTACCTGGGCGGGTGACAAGAGCGAGAGCTGGAGTCCGACCAAGAGTTCGCTGCTGCAAGTCTTCGTGTCCATATCGGGCCTCGTGCTCGTGCGCTCGCCGTACCACTGTGAGCCCGCTTTTGCCAAGCTCGAGGGCACGCGTGAGGGCCGCGTCAACTCGCGCCTGTACAGTGAGAAGGCGTACGTCCTCTCGCGCAGCTTTGTGCGCACCGCGTTAGACCGCCCGCCCGCCGGCTTCGAGGCCGAGCTCACGCACGCCTACTTCACCAAGGGGCGCCTGACGAGCGTCATCGACCACGCGCAGCGCCTCATTTCGCAGGGCGAGGTCGACGACGACAACGAGGACGAGATGGACGAGATGTGGAACGCCGACGCCATCGGTCGCCTGTCCATGGGTGCCATCATCACCCTCAAGCGCACGGTGGCGGCGCTCGAGAAGATCCAGGCGCGCGGCCCGCTGCCGCTCCCCGAGAGCAGCTCATAGGGGCATACTGTAGTATCCTATTCATTGGCATTGCATGCATAGTAGCATTGGGATAATGACTGGGGCACGGGGTGCGGCACGGGTACCCGAGGGTGTGAGCCAAGCGCAGCATTCCGCTCCTCGCTAGCCTAATCTGCAACAAGCACTCTTATCGGACTCTCCGCTCGACTCCCACCGAAGCTCGGGGGCACGCCAGCCTCGCCTACCGAGCGAGAGCTCGGATGTAGGCCCTTCGGCGGTCGTCGGCGCTGCTCGAGCTGGCCCTGCTGGGGTGGTGGGCATTCGGCATGCCAGCTTACCGGAATCCGGCTATCTCCGGGGCCGCCAAGCTACTTCTTTCCGCCCCT
>JAMALN010000184.1:0-26293 GCA_023630115.1 Cutaneotrichosporon sp. PK4640
CCTACCGAGGACACGATCGCCGCCCTCCTCCACGCCCGCGCCCGCGCCGAGCTCCCGTTCACCCGTGTGTCGCCGTCGGGCACGGACTATGTTGTCGTCAACCCGCTGCGCGTGCTCGCGGGCCTCAACGAGGAACACCGCCGGGGATACCAGGAGGACATTGAGAGGCCCGACGGCGGCATGGGCAACGAGCGCCAGCCCAGCGCCTACGAGCTGGCTGGCCGCGTGTGGCTTCTCATGACCCGGCAGCAGGAGGACCAGACCGTGCTGTACAAGTGAGTGGGGCGGCGTATGCAGCACTAACGCATAGTGGTCTGACAGGCTCGGGCAAGAGCTCAACAATGCGTCACACGACGTCCCAGATCATACATCTCGCCTCGACGACCAAGGCGCAGCGCCGCCTCGGCGACCAGATCACGCAGCTCATGACGGTGCTCGAGGCGTTTGGGCACTCGAAGACAGCGCTCAACCCCTCGGCATCGCAGGTCGGCAAGTACCTCGAGCTGCACTTTAGCCCCGATGGCGCCTTGACAGGCGCCCAGGCGCTTGTCATGGGGCTGAACAAGTCGCGCATCGGCCAGCTCATGCACGAGGAGCGCACGTTCCACGTTTTTTACCAGCTTCTCGCCGGTGCCACGCCAATGGAGCGCGAGGAGCTCGGCATCGACGACCCGGACATGTACGCCCTGCTCGCATCGAGTGGGTGCTACTCGCTGCCGAACGGGCCGTTCTCGGACGACGCAACCCAGCTCGGCGAGCTGCGCGCCGCCTTTGCGTCGCTCGGCATGAAGCCCAAGCACGTCAGGTCGATCTTCTCCGTGCTCGTGGCCATCCTCAACCTGTCCAACCTCACGTTCACCGACACCCGCCAGGACGGCTCGCTGGGCATGACATCGTTCGAGGAGCGCACCCAGGTCGTCGAGTACGAGCTGCTCAACCAGGTGTCGATCCACCTCGGTGTCAACCCCGAGGAGCTCGCCGAGGTCCTCACCAACAGAACCAAGTGGGTTTCCCACGACCTCGCCTCCGTGTTCCTCGACGCCGAGGGCGCCGCGAACCAGCGTGACTCGCTTATGCGCGACCTGTACGCCATCTTATTCGCGTTCGTCCTCGAGATGGCCAACAAGCGTCTGGCGCCCGACTCGGTGTCGCTCCAGATCGGGCAGCTCGACCTGCCCGGTTGGCAGAGCCGCACCCTCACCGCTGAGGTCGACCCAAGGCGGCAGCACCTCCTCACGGCCGCGCCCCTGATCCAAGCCAACGGGCAGAACGGCTTCTACGAGTTCAGCGTCAACTTCAACAGCGAGGTGCTCCACTCGTACCTCCTCCGCCGGACGTTCGACGACGAGCTCAGCTGGAATGCCGACATTGCGGCGGACGGCGTCAAGCTGCCCACTGTCCAGACCATGAGCAACATCGGCTGTGTCGAGCTGCTCCGCGGCGGCGTGATGGGCATTCCTCAGCTGGCCGCCAACCCCTCGGGCATGATTGGCCTGCTCGCCCAGGTCGGCGAGCGGTACAAGGGCGAGGACCGCGACGAGGTCAAGGCCGACGTTGTCACGCGCGCGTTCGCCTTCACCTTCAGCGGACACCCGTCGTATGTGCCCAAGCCTGGGTACGGTCTCGGGCCCACGCCCCGCGAGAGCCGCATGTTCGGCATCAACCACTGGGCCGGGCAAGTGTCGTACGACTCAACCGACTTCCTCGACCGCAACGCCGACGTACTCGACAAGCAGCTCGTCAACCTCCTCCGCGGCTCGGTGGACCCCTTCATCACCAAGCTGGTGTCTGGGCCCGCGCTCGCCACCGAGGGCCACCCCTTGGATGCCGACATCGTTGTCGAGGCGCAGGTGTCAGTTTCGCCCTTGCGCACTCCCACCGCCGTTGATGCGCACCGCATGGCCGGCACTCCGGCGCAGGAGTCGACCAACTGGCCGATCGACGACTCTTGCCCCCAGCCCGTTACGGCACAGCTCAACGGCACTCTCTCCACCCTCTTCGACACGATCGACCGCACGCGCGTCTGGGGTGTGCACTGCTTGCGACCCAACGACTCTGGTCACGCGAACTCGTTCGACCGGAGACGCCTCAAGGCGCAGGTCCGCTCGCTTCTCCTCCCCGATCTCATCCACCGCCGCCAGATCGACTACGTCGCCGAGATCCCGCTCGAGGACTTCTGCGTCCGCCACTCGCTCCCTGCGGGCAGCCCGCACGAGCACGTTGAGGAGTTTGCACGCACTCATGGCTGGATGCCAGAGGCAGACTACTCAATTGGCAACAGTCGGGTATGGCTGTCGTGGTCTGCGTGGCGCGAGCAGGAGGACCTCATCCGCGCCACCGAGTCGCGTCGCGGCAGCGGAGAGGAGACCTTGACCGACGAGGAGAACGCGTACCCACAACACCAGCAGTTCGACTCGCGGATGGGCAGCAGCGTCGGCCACTACGGCACCACCGAGAGCATGGACAACTTGCTCGCGCGCCAGGGGACACAGGGCACCCAGGGGTACCGCGGGTACGATAGCTACGGCCCAAGCCCCGAGCCTGGGGCTGACGACGTGTACGTCGCGCGGGACCAGTTCTCGTACGACGAGCTGCCAGAAGCGGAGAAGACTGGCCAGGCCGTTTCCAACGCTATTGCGCGCGGCGAGACCAAGGGGTTCGTCACCAAGGAGAAGAAGCACCACACGACCGAGGTGATGCCGACGTCACGCGCGCGTCGCTGGTGGATCTACATCACGTGGATGTTTACGTGGTGGATCCCAAGCTTCCTGCTCAAGTCGGTGGGCCGCATGAAGCGCCCCGACGTCCGCATGGCCTGGCGCGAGAAGGTGACCATCTGTATGATGATCTTCCTCACGTGCGGTACCATCATCTTCTACATTATCGGTTTCGGCAGGATCCTGTGTCCCGACATGGACAAGGCATGGAACCGCGTCGAGCTCGCGACCCACCAGGGCGAGAACGACTACTACGCGGCCATCGCGGGCAACGTCTACGACTTCTCCAAGTTCTGGGACATGGACCACTCGAACGTCGCGGCATTGACCGTCTCGGGCGACGTCATGATGCAGTTCGCGGGCGGGGAGCTTACTCGCTACTTCCCTAAGCCGCTGCACCAGGCCTGCCCGCAGCTCGTCGACAACGACCAGCTGTTCCTCCAGATGGCCAACTTTACGCCTCTGGACCCGCGTGCCATTCACTACTCTGGCCCGCAGCAGAACGTCCCCGAGACCCCGATGGTCGACCCCCGCTGGTGGTGGGACAGCCTCGACCCCTTCCTCAAGAAGATCTACAAGGGTCAGCTCGTCTTCACCAGGGGCGAAATCGAGTCTGGCGCCAAGGACGAGGACAAGAAGTACTGGGTCGTGTACAAGCGCAAGGTGTACGACATCTCCGACTACGCGTACACCGTCAGCTTCTACGCGGGCGCGTCCGGCGAGGGCTTGCCCAAGTACGAGTTCCTGAACCCCGCGATCACCAAGGTCATCCAGCAAAACGCCGGTAGAGACGTCACCAAGGCGCTCGACGAGGTGCTTGCGGGCCTCTCGCAGGAGGAGCAGGACAACAACATGAACTGTCTCGACGCTGCGTTCTACTACGGCATCATCGACTTCCGCAAGGACGCCAAGTGTACCGTCCAGAACTACCTCCTCATGGCGTTCGCCATCATCATCATGGTCACAATCGGTGCCAAGTTCCTGGCGGCGCTCCAGCTCGGCGGCAAGCGCAACCCCGAGATGCTGGACAAGTTCGTCATCTGCCAGGTGCCTTGTTACACCGAAGGCGAGGCATCGCTCAAGCGCACGATCGACTCGCTGGCCATCCTCCAGTACGATGACAAGCGCAAGCTCATCTTCATCATCTGTGACGGCAACATTATCGGTGCGGGCAACAATAGAACGACTCCGCGTATCGTGCTCGACATTCTCGGCGTCGACCCCAAGTTGGACCCCGAGCCGCTCATGTTCAAGAGTATCGGTGACGGCAGCAAGAAGCTCAACTACGGCAAGATCTACTCTGGTCTGTACGAGTACGAGGGCCACGTCGTGCCGTACGTCGTCGTCGTCAAGGTCGGCAAGCCCACCGAGACGTCCAAGCCCGGTAACCGTGGCAAGCGTGACTCGCAGGTGCTGCTCATGCAGTACCTGAACCGTGTCCACTTTGACGCGCCCATGTGCCCGCTGGAGCTCGAGATCTACCACCAGATGCGCAACGTTATCGGTATTGACCCGACATTCTACGAATACATCTTCCAGGTCGACGCCGATACGACAGTCACACCCGAGTCGCTGAACCGTCTCATCTCATGCACAACCGACGACTCGGCCATCATCGGCATCTGTGGTGAGACGCGTCTGGAGAACGAGCGCGAGTCCTTGACCACCATGATCCAGGTCTACGAGTACTACATCTCGCACCACCTGACCAAGGCCTTCGAGTCGCTCTTCGGCTCGGTCACCTGTCTTCCCGGCTGTTTCTCCGTGTACCGTATCCGTACGGCAGACAAGGGTCGCCCCGTGTTGATCTCGTCCATGATCATCGACGAGTACTCGGAGCCCAACGTCGACACGCTGCACAAGAAGAACCTCTTCTCGCTCGGAGAGGACCGTTACCTCACGACACTCATGATGAAGCACTTCCCGACCTACAAGATGAAGTTTACGCCCGACGCCATCGCCCACACCGTCGCGCCTTCGCGCTGGAAGGTTCTGCTCTCGCAGCGTCGTCGCTGGATCAACTCGACCATCCACAATCTCGTCGAGCTGCTCTTCCTCCCCGAGATGTGCGGCTTCTGCTTCTTCTCCATGCGCTTCATCGTCTTCATCGACCTCCTCGGTACCATCATCCTCCCGGCGACGTGTACCTACCTGGTCTATCTCATCGTCGTGTGTGCGACCAAGTCGGCTCCGATCCCTTACATCTCCATCGGCATGATTGCGGCCGTGTACGGTCTGCAGATGATCCTCTTTGTCCTCAAGCGCGAGTTCATGCTCATCGGCTGGATGTTCGTGTACATCCTCGCGTTCCCCGTCTACTCGTTCTTCCTGCCCTGCTACTCGTTCTGGTCGATGGACGACTTCTCGTGGGGTAACACTCGCCAGATTGTCGGCGAGGGCAGCAACAAGACGGTGGTCATCGAGGACGACGAGGTGTTCGAGGAGTCGACCATCCCGTACCGCACGTTCAAGGAGTACGAGGCGAACGCGTGGGAGACGACCTCGCTCCCCTCGGACACGGAGAAGGACGAGTACGCGCCGTCGCAGTACTCGCGCGCCCGCGGCCGCAAGCGCTTTGCGGCCTCGGCCAACTCGAGCAACTCGCACTCGAACCTCGTGCCCGGCTCGGGCTACTCGTCGCGCGGGCCATCCCCGCAGCCCCCGTACCCGCAGATGGGCATGGGCGGCGGCGACTGGCGCACCGGCAGCGTGTACTCGCAGCCGTTTGCGCCTCCACCCATGGCCTTCGGGCCCAACCCCTTCGACTCGCCCGCCATGGGCTCGGACATGGCCTCGCTCCGCCCACCAACCGTGTTCACGCAGGGCGGCATGATGGGCCCGGGCTACGGCATGCGCGGCTCGACCTACTCGCTGGCGACGACGGCCAACCCCTTCCAGAGCGGCCCGGCACCCAACACCGACCCCAGCCCCACTGACGAGACGGTGTTGTCCACCCTCCGCACCTATCTCAACTCGCAGGACCTGATGACTGTGTGAGTATAGCTGCTGCCCTGGCTGAGGACGCCGCTGACCCCAGCACGAAGCGGTCCGCCCGCGACGCCATGTACGGCCTGTTCCCGAACGCGAATCTCAAGGAGCGCGCAGCGTGGCTCAACGAGAACATTGACAAGATCTTGAGCGAGCCCTAGGCCTAGGCATAGACTACGAAACGACACGACGCAATGGACACTACATACCCGACTGTCGAAAGACACGCACCATACATTCTCTTAGCATCTGCACCTTGCCATGTATAAATGGACACGCGGGCGCGCGAGCGGCAGCGAGGTCGGGCTGCGTGGAGTGAGCACGTCTGGAGCTAGTGAGAGAAGGGAGCGCAACTGTGAGGAGCGAGGAACGCAATAAAGTGAGCAGCATGGGACCTGTTCGACTTCGGCCGATGGCGTCCCAGGCACGATTATCTGATACGCTTCAGCCTCTGGCCCCACGTCACACCCTGGCCATCATTTCTTGGATCGTCGCTCGATTTAGCACCTCGCATCCTCCAGCTCCTCCATCTCCTCTCAAGCTCTCGACTGCTCGGAAAACTTGTTTGCGAGCTTGGCACTGCTCTTATCCGAGGCCTTCTTGCTCGTCGTCCTCCACCTTCTCCATCTACCCCCACCTCCAAGCCCCCACCATGCGCCTCCTCGCCCCCGCGCTCCTCGCCTGGGCTGCGCTCTTTGGCGCCGACGCCGTCGACGCCAAGTCGCACGTCAAGATCAAGCTTAGCGTCCCCACGCTCGTGCAGTGCCAGAAGGCGACCTTCCACTGGAAGGGCGGCAACCCGCCGTTCAAGGTGTGAGTGTTTTGGGTCGTCTCTGCTCGATGGGTGATGGCGGCGGCGCTGCTGAACTCGACGGCGCCGCTCAAAGTCGGCGCAGAGCGAGCTACTCTGGCCAGACCGCCTGGGCCGCACATCGAGCGCTGTACCCGTTCGGGCAGACCCCTCACCCCCAACTGAACCCTAACCCCAGGTGGGCGCAGGAGGACAGCCGCAACCCGGACGGCATCTCGCCCATCGCGGACGCGACGCCGAACCGCTGGGCCGACTGGGTCGTCGACGCGCCGGCGGGCACGCGCGTCTCCCTCCGCCTCCGCGACGCCAAGGGCCACTGGGTCAAGACGTACGCCGAGGTCTACGCGGGCGCCGACGACGCGTGCGTCAACCTCGCGTACCCGGACCCGACGGAGCCGGCGCGCCCCCCGCCGCCGAAGGAGTGGAAGCTCACGCGGGGGCTCGAGTTCGTCGCGCTCGCCGCGGCCGTGCTCCTCGCGTGCTGGGGGATCGTCAAGGTCGTGGGCGGGAAGCGCGACGACCCGAACGCGGGCCGCGGCGAGTACGTCCAGGTCCGCGACGAGATCCCCATGAGCAATGTGGGGGCGCACGCCAGGCGCCGCACGCCCACGAGAGAGGATGACGGGTGGGAGGGGCGCGAGGGGGAGGAGTTTAGGAGCCTGCTGCCGTCCAACAAGCGGACCGACTAGGTTATGCACGTGCGCTGTGCTAGTGGGGAACTGCTCTGCGATGCTGACGTAGGGCGATGAGGCTGGATGCTGATGTGAGGCGGAGCGGGAGAGAGGGAGGATGGAGCGGAGGCTGCAGCCTCTAACCGCGCTTGGCCTCGTCGGCCCACTCGCTCGGGAGGAGCTGGGCGAGAAGCGCTCATTGGGTGCATGTGCATAGCGCAAGCATGGCGCATGCGGCTGGGGCGAGCGTGCGCAGTGATGGCGTAGAACCAGACTCAAGGCTCTGCCGCGCGAAGCTGGCGACCTACACAACGCTATAGCCACGGTCGATGGAGCTTCTGCTCGCCGAACGCTCTGGCTCATGGGCCCATGCGCACCGGCTCGGCCTCGCGGTGGCGAGTGGCACCCGTGCGCGCCCCGCACCGCCTCATGGCCGCGACGTGCCCCAGTCGCGCGTGACTGGCGATGCGATGTCATCCCCTGGGCGCCGCTACCGCAGGCGGACCCGGAGGTGCCGGGCGAGACGGCATCGTCTTGGCCGCGGCCGAGCTGTTCCTGCACCAGCTCGTTTCACGAATGTTGCAGCGCTAACACGCGGCGGCCTCTTATACCATGGCCGTGCACGCTTGTTCACTTCTGACGCCATGCTCCCTTCACCGGCGGCCGCCGGCTGGCCTAGGCCCACCACGCTCGTCTGCTGGGCACCGTCCGCGTACACCGTCCCCAACGCCGGGGACGTACACCGACAGACCCAGCGCCCCCCGCGGGCCTGGGCCGAATGGTGGGACGTGGTGGACGGGGCGCGACTTGAGCGCGCGTCGGGGCCAAACGAGAGCATCAGCGTTGGGGTGTGCGCGTCGGCGGCCATCGCACTGAACATCACCGGTCTGCGGACACGCTGGCCGTGCTCCTCGAACAGGCGATGGGCGGACGAGTACCCCGCGGACGCGGGGACGGGGGGCGCTGGGCGCTCACGCTCAACGCCCTGCCCCGCTGGCATCACGCTCGTGGGCGCGGACTCGAGGTCAGGACCGGCACGTGCGCCCGTGCTGGACGACCTCGGAGGCCTCGCGGCGCGCCAGCTACGGCCCGGGATCTCACAGCCGCGAACGGGGCGGGGGCACGCGCCCTTCGTCAACTACACCGAGCCGGCGACCGTGCCCCCCGGCGAGTACAAGTCGCCGGCAGGCGCCACGACCTCCGCCCGGTGAGGGCCGCTTTGCTTTCATAGGCCCTGTCAACAAGACGCCCGCCCTCGGCTCGGGCACGGCGTCGGCGACCCTCCCGAGCGCCGCTCCCCAGGCCAACGGGTACGCCGGCCGAGCGTCGCCAACTTACCATCTCCACCCGGCAACTTCACCTCCATGTCCGCTCCACGAACAAGAGCCTACGGCGGCCGAGCTGCTACGCCCCCTCGATGGAGGTCAACTACCCTGGCGGTGTCGACGGGCCGCGACGGCGGGCGCCTCGACGACCTCGTCTTCAGCTCCGCGATGAGGGGGCGGGGCCCCGCCCTCGACTACTGGAGGCGCGGAGGGCAAGCGGCCGGCTAAGGTCGACGGCGGGCTCACGGGCGTGGGAGTGTCCTGCTAGGGGAGCTGACGCCAGGTCGGCGGGTCCTCGGGCTGGCGCTGATCGCGCTGGCGTGGTACGTCCACCTGCGCAAGTGTATTGCGCGCGGCGGCGCGCCACGGGCAAAGCGGACCACTTTGAGATCGACGAGGAGCAGCAGAACCTCGTGGCGCCGTACGAGAGGCCGCTCAAGTCCGGATACGCCGGCGCGGAAGGGTGCGTGCAGATGGCTACCTCCAGCCTCAACCTGGTACGACGCGTCGCAGCCCTCGAGCGGCAAGAGCCTGCGAGCACCGACGAGTCGCCGCTCGCGCGCGAGAACAAGGGCCAGCTCTTGTCACCGCCGCGTCGTCTACGGCGTCGTCCTCCACGCGCCCTTGTCCAGGAGGACGACGGGGGTGCGCTCGATCCCGAGCGTATCCCGCCCCAATACAACCCCGCGTGGGCGAGCGCGCGGGGCGGGAGTGATGCGGGTCGTACATAGTGCAATGTGGACATGGCATCCTGGTGGCGGTGTGCGCATGGTATCATTGCGGGATGCGTTGGACTGACACTACCACTGACACCTAGCGCAGCACCGCGTAGCCCACGTAGAAGGCAGGGCGCTGCCGCGCCAAGCTCGACATGAGACAGGCAAAGACTGCGCCGGGGCGGCTGATAAAGGCGGCAACAACGCTTTTGAGGTGACGGCTTCTGCAGCACCGGTCTCGCACTCGGCACCGCGCGGCCACGTCAGTCCGTGCCGCAGTCGCACGAGTGATGGCATGCCCCGAGTCGCGCAGTTCTTCAGCGCCAGCGTGCCGCACGCCTCCCGTGCCAGCAATGAATTGCGGCGCGAGTGATTTGCCACCTGCTGTCCGAGGATCTCGGCGCACTACGTCAGCCGGAATCTCGATCTCCGTGGCGGCACGGATGCGAAGCGAAGATAGCGAACGAGTCTGGACTCGGGGCCATGACGGCTGTGCCACCATCTGCCTCTGCCGCCCGCTCTCCAGCAGCCTGACATACAGTGCATCTCGATGCATCTGTGATCCCGCTAGCCCACTGACACCCCTGCGTCACACGCTCCGCGGACCGAGCACGAGCCCTCGGCTGCAGCCTACAGCAGCCCCACTACCCGCCACCTGCGATCCGAGTCCAGTCCTGCCGCTCCATCCAGGCCCCAGTTCCACGCCGAGCTCCGAGCTCCAGTTCCAGACACGATCCAGATTGTGTCGCGGAGCGGTGGAAGAGCGGGGATCACGGGCCAAGGCGGCGTAATTCGCCTCCGCGGAGCTGGGGCCGACTGGGGCTACGAACATCGGGGGAGCCGGGTGCCGTGGCGGGAGAGTGGCAGCTGCAGAAGGGGGGCACCGGGGGTGTCGATCCGCAGACGGGATCCGCAGGGGCAGGGGGATGGGGGCAGGAGAAATTTGACGTCACGGCATCACCCATTGCTCAGGGTAGTCACACAGCGATCCCAGCGCAAGGACCATCGTCGAGGCACAAAGGCTTATCCCACGCGTCATTCTCGAATAGCAAACCCTGAATTTTACTACTTATCGCGCAAACACCCCACTTTGAATCATCACATTAGCCATCCATTAACCAACCATTAACCCCCAATTAGCTTTCAATTAGCTTTCTGCCATTAGCATTCCCGTTGTCCCCCACTCTACGCCGAGGAGGTCGATCACCATTCATCAACCGCGCATCCCAGCCTCACCTCCCCCTCCCTCTTCCTTCCTTCCTCTCCTCTTCTCTCCTCTCTCCTCTTCACTACATCCTCTAGCCCATCTCTTCATCGCCCTCTCTCTCGCCTCGTCTCCGTCTTGCTTCTCGTCGTCTCGTCCTTTCTTGGACACTGTAGCATACTCCATCCTCGCTTGTCACCCCACGCTTGCGACAACACACACCGCTACATCAGCTCCCGGCGAGCAACCCCGCACTCCACCCCCCACTCCCACCATGCCCTACGTCGCGCCCAAGGACCTCGCGCGCGTCCGCGCAACTGCTGCCGTCGCCGAGCTCGCATCAAGTCTAGAGAAGACCACTCTCGAGCCCGCCCAGCCCGCGCAGACCGAGCCCGCCGAGCCAAGTAGCGGGGGCGGCGACGAGCCGCCCAGCGAGGAGGCCACCGAGGGCGCCGAGTCCGAGCCCTCCGACCTCGCGTCGTCGAGGTCACATACCCCCGACGCGCCGAGCCTCCTCTCGTGCGGCACCGACAGCACCAACAGCCTGCACACGCTGTCGTCCGTCGACGCCGACGCCGAGGCGACGGGGGACGACGTCGAGATCGTTGAGCCGGACGACGACGTCGAGATTGCGCACGAGGACGACGACGCCGTCCTCTACACCCCCGAGATGGCGCAGTACCACCGCGACATTATCGCGTTTACCAAGCCGCTGTATGACCGCGCCAAGATTATCATGGAGCGCAAGCTGCGCGTCCAGCGCGCACGGGGCGTCGTGTGCTAGTGGAGCGGCATAGCCGCGGGCTCGGAGTTGCATGTTAATTATCGCATCGATGTATCGCTTAGTCACCATCAACGGCCATGGCTGGTGCAAGCAGTGGCTGAGCGGCGAGAGCAAGGGCGGTTTGTGAGGTGGCGGTGGCGGCGGGTGATGGCCGCGCCCATGGCCGATCAGAAGGCAGCAGAAGACACGGAAGCCCCGGCACATCTGCGCCCATCACACAAGTCACAACACACTCACACCCCAGATTGCCAGATCAGCCACACTCGTCACCCTGCACGCCAAGCACAGCGTGCACTGCTCCGGCACTGCCGTAGCCGTAGCCGTCGTCGGCCCTGTCCCCCAGCCGGTTCCGTAGTCCGAATGACGTGTCGGGGTATCTGCACCGCACATGGCCACGCCATCCCGCTTCCCGCACGGTCATGTCATGCACACCGCCCTAGCCCACCCCGCAGCCCCGCCTCCGACTCCGACCGGCGACCCCCGTACACGCGAACCGCGGCTCTGACGGCGATGACCGTGTGTGGAGGTGGAGGGCGCGACGGGCGCCGAGCGCGCGTCGTGCGTGCCATGTTTCAGCAGTTGGATCATTACGTCGAGAACAGCGCGTCATGCACGCTCGATGTCCAACAGCGTCCAACACCGCGTCCAACGCAAGTCGAACGCACCGACCGCGAACCCACCCCGTTCCTCCGACGGCCGCCGAGACAACTTTAGGTTGCGGCCGGGCAGCTCGCATGCCTCATACCTGCCGGCATCGAGGTATGACAAGACGCGCAACAGCGTGGTGTGTCAGATACCCTACATGCATTAAACTACCAGACACACTACCAGAACTGCGTCAAGTCGGGATGCACAAGGTCTCGCGAGCGCAGCAGCGCCACGTTACTCGCCATCGTCGTAAACTGGTGTCAGCTCGACATGACTTTGGTCAGGTGGCCAGGTGACTCCACCACCGCCAGGTGACTCCACCACCGCCACCGCCACCCCCACTCTCCCCCACTCCAAGCCTCCACTCGCCCACCAACTCACCCCGTTGCCCACAAACACGCCCGCGCGCCGCGCGACCTCAGTGTCGACCATGGGCCGCACCTCCTGGTCCTTCCACGCGCCATGCACGTCGCTGGCGACATACACCGCCTCCCACCCGTCGCTGAGGAGCCATCGCGTCAGCTCGTCCGCCCACGCCTCGCTGTCCGTGACGAGGTAGATCGCGCGGAGGATGGGGTGGTTCTTGCGCATCCGCCGGGCGCGGGCGATCACCGCCGTGGTGGCCGGCACGCACTTCGCCGCGTACAGGCCCGCGCGGGCGGCGCGTTGCATCTCCGGCGGAGGTGGGACGTTCTCGTTCCCGGGCAGGGCGGGGAGCTTGTTGAACCCCACAAACGGGCTGGAGTCAGCTCTACTCGCTGCGCGGCTTACACTGCGCGCTCGGCGAAGGCGGTGCACTCCGCCTCCCACGCCGAGGAGTGAGGTGCTTGGAGGGCGAGGAGGTGCTTCCACGCCGGGGTGCGGGGCCTACCGCCCTTCTTGGCATGGACGGCCCGCTCCAGGTCGTATGGCTCAGAGGCTGGCGCGAGGACCGGTAACGCGCGGTTGAGCGCGTCCAGCACCGGCCGGCCGAAGGAGAAGTGCTGCAGCACGGGGGAGTGGACGAGGTCGTGGACCATGTCCATGGCCTCGTCCCCGTTCAAAAAGCTTGGGGGGAACACATCCCCGCGAATGCGGACGCACCCCTCGTCCACCGCCAGGACGTGTATGAGCTGTTCCAGCCGGTGCAGACCGCCTGCCGCGAGGTCCAAGTCTCCGTTGGGGTACTGCGCCCCGCGGACGGTGTACACCCGCTCGCGGCGGCACACGCCGCTGTAGTGCGCGGTGGAGACGGCGCGCGGGAGGCCCGTGAGCTTCTCGAACCCGCTCACGGCCGTGCTCGCCACCACGCCCAGGGGGATGCGGCGGCTCCGCCACGGCCACCCCCAGGACTGGAGGGCGCCGGCGTTCCGGATCGGCGCAAACGCGTACGAGCGGTTAGCGGACACCGCGACGTGATGCTGGAGCAGCGCGTGCTGCAGCTGGCCGTGGAGGTCTGGTGTTAGCCGGGCCCGCCATGACGCACCAGAGGCGGGGACGTCGAACCTGCCGTCAGCGCTGCAGTGCCCAGCTCACCGGACGTATCGCCCGTTGCGCCCCTCGGGCGGCGAGAGCCAGCGGTTGTGCTGCGGCAGCCGGCGCTCCTTCTTCCACTCGGCGGCGTAGCTCGGCGGCAGAGGCGGCGAGGGCCAGACGAGGTACACGAGCCCCAGGAGGCAGATGAGCATGAGCACCCGCCCCCGCATCTGCACGCTCGGGGAGCGGGGGTACGCGCGGTCTGCGATGCCCGGGAAGGAGATGGGCATGGCTGTCGACGAGGGGGAGAGGGAGCGTGGGAAGTGCGGTGTCTGTGTGAGTGTTGGAGTAGACGCGTGCGGAACGTTGGACGTGTTGCGGGCGGAATGTGGGTGCCTGGCGTGCCCCGCGGGGATGGGCGCGCAGTGATCTCCTCGAGGAGGACAAGGAGGAGAGCAGGAGGTGGAAGAGAGAGGTAGCGGACGTGAGAAAGCAAGCAGATCGAGAAAAGTGCAGCGAGGGCGGGGATGATCCGCAAGTCGACGCGACTGGCTGCGGCTACGAGCATCGGGCCACAAGTGGGCCGTGGAATGTTGCCAAGATCCACCGGCCCTCCCAGCAATTCATTGAATTCATCAACAAGATTGCATTCATAAACCTTCCCGAACCGGGCCGGTCCGAGGCATGTGTCGTTCAACTTCTTTCAAGAGGGCAATGTACTTTTTGAAGTGGGTCACCTTAAGCGTCCATCTCGTACGGCTCCGGCGAGAGGATGAGCGGGAGCAGCTCGTCGTCGCCGATGCGGCGCGCAAACTCGTCCGCCGAGATAAACGAGACGGAGCTCATGAATCGCTCCAACGCTTCCGGCATCCTGGAGCCATGGATGTTGTTGTTGAAGCAGTGGCGCAGCCACCAGCGGAAACGGTCCACGACATCGCCTGCTGCGGCCTGCTCGACCATCTCGGCGGCCCCTCTGGCGGGTGGGCGGAATGAAGCGCTGAGCCACTCGTTGGACCAGGCTTCAGCTCCGACGAACACATGACGCTTAGGGCGAGATGTGCCGCGAATCAAGTTGAACAACCATGTCTCGGTGACTTGGTAGGCGATGTGGTTGAGCGCCGCGGCGCCCGAGGCCAGGCCAGCACGCGTCTTGTAGCGATGCGGTGCCTGCGTCGTCTTGGGAGACAGGAGGCAGTACACCTCGCGGGAGTTGCCAGCCATGACGTGGACCGACGGCGCATTGAAGGCGCGAGTTGGGGTGAACAGGATGTTCAACACCTCGCGCCGCACCACGCCCTCGCAAGACACATGCTGGCCGGGCTCGTCGGCGTCGGCGAACTTGACTAAAGTTCCGTGTGGCAGGTGGACCGGTTGATCGGCCCAATGGCGGACCCCGCGGACGCAACAGCTTGGGGCTACCACCGGCCGCGTCGGAGGAAGCAGTCGGACGAGCCGCACGTTGGGCATGGCAGAGAGCGAGCGGTTCATGGGGTAGCTGGTTCGACTGTCGTAGGGGAGGTCCACCACACGCGCGTGGTTAAGGCGGCGATCGTGGGGCGGGGCGTCCTCGAGGATATCGTGGACAGCGGGAGCCGAAGTGGCACCAGCGGGCTCGGCCTCTTCGCCATCGTCCCCCTCGGAGTCTGAGCCGAGGTCACTCACACCAGCGTCGCCCTCGGCATCGGTGTCGTAGTGCAGCGGGTCGTCGGTCTCGTAGCCGAACTCGTCGCTGTCACACTCGTACTCGTCGTCGTCGCTCTCGTCCCCGTCGTCATCCAAGAGCCCCTCGAAGTGCTTTCCGGGTTCCCAGTAGAACTCGGGATCCCGGTGGACCACGAGGTCGGTGAAGGGCACGCGCCAGGTTCCGCTCAGCTCTGTGCCCGGCTGCGCTGTGCCGGGTTTGTAGGTGTACACGAGGTGGCGGCAGAGACCGCGCTCAGCGGCATCACGCATGCCCTTGCTCGTGCAGCGGATGACGAGAAGGGCATCATGGTCGGCGAGCCGGATGATGTTGTCCATGATGTGGGGGTAGAAGGTCGCGTCGAGGCGGTGCTTTGGCTCGTCCGTGGATGTCGGGTCGGAGGCGGTGACGCCGAGAGAGTCCGAGTCTCCGTCGGGAGGGGGCATCACGTGAGGGGCGGTGGCGAGGGCGGTGCCGGCGTCAGCCGCCGGTGGCGAGCTCGCCTTGTCCGACATCTTGGGCGGTGGGCCAACGCGCTTGACTCTAGCAGTCGGCCGGGGTCGGGGCTTTGCCGACCGAGAGAGTGGAGGTGCTCAGAAGCGAAGGCCGTGGGAGATTTTGAGGCCTGGAGGAGAGCAGGCTCGTGAATGAGCGAGATGGGTGCCTTCTCGATGGAAGAGTGGGCGATGGAGAGAAGAGATTGTGGCCATCAGTGCTACTTATGCGTTTTGTGAGAGGTTGAAGAGAGAGTGAGAGAGTGTGGGTGATGGTCAAGTGCCTTGAACCAACCTCAGGAACCAAATACCCGCCCCTCAAGTATCACGTCACGTGCACTCACCACAAACACAAACACGCCCCTCAAACGCGCCCCTGACCTCCACTCTCCATGTCCAAAGTCCCGAGCCCTCCCAGTGTCACCCCAAGTCCCGTCCCTTTTGCATCACAACACCCACCTCATTCAGCATGAGCACCCAAGAAACCATGCCGAGTACGGGTGGGCCTGACTCCGCCTCGGAACTCACCATCCTCAACAGCTCGACAGCCCACGACGAACCCGCCGCGCTATGGCTCGACTCGACATTCTACAGTACCCGCACATCCTCGACGCGGTCATCCAGTTCGCTCCGCACGACGCCCTCCTCATACTCCGCAGCACGAGTAAGCAGTGGTGAGATGCTGTGGACCGCGTTCTTTGTCGCCATGTTATATGCCGAGGGACACCCAACGACCGCTTTCACATGCCATATCGCCCGCTCAGGACGAACATCGTCCTGTGCTCGCCCCGGACTACGTGGCAGGACATCGCGTTCAGCGACCAGTTCAGCGACAAGGATAAAGCGAGAGTCTACTTTCACGACATCGGGGACGACTGGTGGACGCGCTTCTACGGAGAGTGGGCCAGAGTAGTAACTCGTGCGCGCCGCCGCCTTGGCGTTGACGGGAGCCGCTACTTGAGCCCGAGGGACATCCTCGCCGCCCTAGGGGACGGTATCCCCCGCCGTTCGCGCGTGGTTATTGAGCGCTCAATTCCGCTTGATGCGCGCTTCTCTCACGTGCGGGTCCTGGACTGGGTGTCTCCGTGGGAGGATAGATCCGAGGCATGGCACGTCGGGGCCGTGCTCCGCAACCTCCGGCTCCTCCGGCTCCTCCCAGGCTCCTCCGGTATGCGGATGAGCAACTGGCATGGCGTACTGAATCCCCTGGTCGACGTCGTGCGGTTCGTCCCCTTCAGCTCACACGACCAAGAGCTTTGGAGTTACCATGGCATGGCGAGGCGGCTGGTAATCAACATCCTCTACGACGCGGTCTCGGCTGTGGAGGGGTGCTACTACCCGCCCTGCGCGTCTCTCGACTTCAAGACAGTCAACTTCAGGAACGTCTACATCCTCCTCACGCCGAATCCCGGCTCGCCGCACCCCCACTGGCCGCCCAATCCCCCACGCGCAGACGAGGCCCCGCATCAGCGCATGCTCAACGCGCTGGCCATCGAGCTCGCCTGGCGGTGGTTCTGGCCTGACCATCTGCGCAGATATACCCGCGCTCATAACAATCGCCGGCTCGTTATCGTCGGTGCCGAGACGTGGGATCACGAGTGGCTCGCCAACACATGCCTGGTCGACCTCCGTTGGGCTGGCACCCCGGCTACAGTCTTGACGGAGCCTGGGCCCCATCCCCGCGATCCGGACGCCGCTACCCTCGCAGAGTTGGGCCGCTGCTCGTCAAAAATGCGAAGGCGCTTCAGGTGTCGGCTGCGCGCGGTGGCCGACCTGCACTTCGGCAAGGACAATCCGGCGGCGTGTGCGGACAAGCTCATGTCCCGGGTCCAGTTCGTGAGCGTGGACAGGTTCGCCTCCCGTATCGACGACGACGAGGTCTTCCCGTTGATCATGTCCATGAACCCACACAAGGAGAAGGCGTGAGGCCTCGCAGCCTCGACCCCGGCGAGCTGCACCCCCGGGGATTCCACCACCGTCCACCACCCCACGACTCGACCTCCCCACCACTTCTTTCATCGTCCGACCTCATGCATTGCCTGCTCGCTTGCCTCCTTACCTTGCCTACCTTGCCCTTCGGGCTCTCGTCATACATGCTGACCTGCAGCCCACTGATCCAACCATCAATCAGCTTGATAAGCTGCGGTCCGACCGATCACACCGCGGCATTCGGGTGTTCGGCAACTGACGGATCAGCGGGGAATGACCGACATGGTGACCGAGTGCGATCGTGGTTGCTGTCGATGCGTCGCGCGTCCACCACCCAACAGGCGCGGTCCACAGACTCGTGAGCGTCCTCACCATCATCCGTGCGTCCGCCTCGCCGTGGGAGCGCTCTCGTCGACGGATCTGCAGCCATGCATCCGAATCGCTACAACCTTCCTCCCCGCCATCCCCGTCCCACCTGCCCGCTGCCCTCCTACTTCGCCGCACCCAGCAGAGCAGTGTAATCCTCCCCCGGCGGGAAGCGCTACCGTCAGCCCGCCCCCACCCGAACCCACGACCCAGACATAGTAGTCCGTCATCTTGAGCCCCTCCAGCCCCTGCGCCCCGTTAAACGTCATCCTGGCGATAAACGGCACGTTGACGAACACGCCGTCCGTGCGCGTAAAGTCGTTGTCGCCGATCACGTACGCGACATTCGGCTCGGGGCACCAGATGTGGAACCAGCGGTGGATCTGGTCCGCGCCGCGGTTCGCAAAGCTCCACTCGCGCCCCGCGAGGATGGCGGCGTGCCCCGCCCGCGGGCCGAGGACGTTGAACGAAGCGTCGGGCTCGAACTGCGCGAGGTAGGCGTCGTGGTCGGACGCGTCGGTGATCTTGTAGAACCGGTCTACCCACTGCGCGATGTGGGGCGGGACCTCGGGGTCAACCTTCATGGCGGCGGCTTGGGTGGTTGGGAGAGTGTGGGGTGAAGGGCGTACACCACCAGACACCAGCGACGGGCATGTATGCGCCAGCCGCCCGCGCGCCTCCTCGAGCCCCATCGCCGCGGGCATGCTGACTTATCACGCACAGTTCACGCGCATGTGACCTGCGCGTCGTCCTGAGATGCCGAGCGTCGTTGCCGTGCGGAATGCTGACATCCTCTTTGCTGACCAGATCGCGGGACCCCGGGTTTCGGGATGATTGTGGCGCAGGTGTGTCACCGGGGGCGCACATGTGATCGCCGCCAGCCGCACCAGGCATGCACTCGGTCATGGCGGTCATGGCTGGACTCTTAGCGGGGGTGATGTGCGGGGGCTGTACATAAGGCAACAACGGGCCTTCCCACTCCCACCAACTAAACTACGATGACCACCAAGCACGTCGTCGACCCCGGCGTCCCCGCCCCCGCCGCCGAGCTCATCGACACGTTCTACCGCGTCTCCGACTACGACACGGACGACGAGTTCATGGCCTGCTTCGCGCCCGACGCCGTGTTCAACATCATCGGCGAGCGGGTGGGGCACGCCGCCATCCTCGCAGGGCGGGTGTGGGGCAAGACGACGCGCACGGGCCAGGTCCACCGCTGGAGCCACATCTGGACGACCGGGCCGGGCGTGTACTACGTCCTCGGGGACATTGACTTTGACCGCACGGCCGACGGCGCGCAGGTGCGCAACACCCCCTACATCGCCAAGTTTACGACGAGCGGCGAGCCGGAGCGGCCGCTCATCCAGGACTACTATGTCTGGGTTGTGAGTTCGGGATGGGGGTGGGCTGACGGCAGCGGTTCCCGCCCATGCTCAGCGACGCCGCGGACCCGTACACCATGGACAACACCACCAGGACGTAGGGGTATGGAATGATGTCGGTTCGGACAGCACGCGGCGCTGGAAGCTGTATCTGTTGCATGAATCCGGTGGCTACCTTCACATCCTATGATTCTGACCGAGTTGCATACATATCTACCTTAGACACCGAGGAGCGGGTCCTCCTCCGAGTCGTCCGACTCGCTCATGTCCTCCTCGCGGAGCTGCACGCGCTCCACCTCGGCCTCCCACTTGATCGTGGCCGCGAACGCAATCTCGGCGGCAGAAGTGCACGCGAGCGAGAGCGCAGCGCCAGCCCACAGACCGCTCAGGCCCCAGCGGGGGCGGCCCAGGCCGAGCCACGCGCCGATCGGCAGGCCGACAATGTAGTAGCCCACAAAGTGGATGATGGAGCCGATGTTCTGGCGGCCAAACGCGCGGAGGCACGCCGCACCGACGTTCTGCAACCCGTCAAAGACCTGGTACGAGGCGACGAAGACGGCGGCCTCAGCGGCCTCTCGCGCGACCTCCTTGTCGTCCGTGAAGATGCCCGCGATCTGGTTCCGGAATATCAGGACGGCGAGACCGGTCGAGCCCGCCACGAGGACCTCGAGGCACAGGCCGGCCGTCACGGACTTGCGCGCGCGGGGGATGCCGCGCGAGCCGTGCCCGAGGAGGTTGCCGACGCGGTTCGCGATGCCGATCGAGATGGCGTACGGACTGATGTCAGCTGATTGGGACCCCTATAGCTTACACCATGGCGACAAGGTTGTCCAGGGTCGAGATGACGGCCTGCGCCGCGACGGCAACCTTGCCGAGGCGTCCCGCCAGGAGCGCGATGATCTCGAACGCCCACAGCTCAGAGCCGAACATCTGCGGTCAGCGTGGTCTCAGGGCCGGACGTACGAGAGCCCCAGGGATAGCGAGCCAGATGACTGTGCCCCAGTCGGCGAACGCTTTCTTCGACAAGCCATCCCAGCACTCGCGTGCACGGGTGTGCAGCGCGAGGATAACAAGGAGGATGCCAGCGATCCAGAGCGTCGTCGCGGTCGCAAGCGCAGCGCCAGGCGCACCGATCGGCGTGTAGTGGACAAGGTAGATGGCGATACCAGCGTGGACAGGGAGGAGGCAGAGCAGGATAAGCGGGGGCGGAGTCATGATGCCTGCAGTCAGCAACGCCACTCGGCTCTTTTCGGCACTCACCCTGCACCTGGAGGTAGGACTTCATCGACTCGACGAGGCCGAGAGCCGGGAGCACGAGCGTGGCCGCGCGGAGGTACCTGATTGTCAGCCTTCAGGTTCCGACGATTACCGGTGACTCACCATTTCATGCCAGCGACGAGCTCGGGCGGCTGCTTGAGCGCAAGGAGGAGGGGCGAGATGAACCACCAGAACAGCATGACGGGGAGCGATAACAGGAGCGAGAGGAGGACGGCGCGCTGCAGCCAGTGGCCGATGTGGTGGCGCGCATCGGGCTGGGCGTACAGGGGCGCCGAAAGGGTGGTGAATGCCGCCGCGATGGCGAGCGGGATCGGATAGCCTGTGTGCGCAAGGACGTGCACCAAAGGAGGTGAGAAGCACGGCGTCAGCCACGTTCCCAGACAGTCACACGAGGCGACTCGACTCACCAGTGACCATGACGAGCAGACTCGAGTTACCCGCGACGGCGAGCTCCGCTGCGCCGAGCCTGCCGCACACGAGAATGTTGATGGTGTTGAGCGCGTTCTCGAGCATGAGCCCCGCGCTCAGCGGGATACTAGATGCAACGAGCACGCGGAACTCGTTCAGCACGGTCGCGGGCCTGTTCATGCCCGGCAGCCCGTGGAAGCGGCCCTTGGTGCTGGCGACGCTCGCGCGGCGCGCGGCGACCGCCTCGTCGGCGCAGGCATCGTCGTTATCCCGGGCGCCGTTTACGGCCCCGGCGTAGCTTGGCGCGACGGCGCCCGTGGACGGGGCGCTGAGGAGGGGCGTCCGCTCCGAGGCACCTGCGCCCGAGGACGGAGCCACGGGGGGCGCACCGGCCCGGGCGGGGCGAGGGGCCCGACTGGGCTCGGCGGAGAAGTCGGCAGAGATGCGGCGGCCGAAGGTCAGCTTGCCGGCGCGCCGTTGTTCCTTGTCACTCTTCTTGACGGCCGCAGGGGAGGTGACAGTCGCAGGGGAGAAGGAGGCCCTCGCCGCCAGCGTGGGCAGCATGCGCGAGCCGTCTATGGGGGACGACATTGCGAACGGGATGTGGGGGAGGAAGAGTGAGAGATGGGCAGAAGAGCAGAGAAGATGTGTGAGGGTCGCACTTGTGAACTGCAGATGTGTGGGGCGGAAGGTGGGCGGAGTGTGGAGCGATGCGAGGGAAGTGGGAGGTCACTGGTGTGAATGTGAATGGCCCAGAGATGAGACGGATGGGGCTGAGGTGATGCTGAGAGATTGAGTGAAGATGAGCTCGAGTCAATCGACCAAATGGGAGATGTGTCGAGTTGAAGAAGATGGAGAGGGGCTGATGTAGTCGTTGCCCGCAGTTGGACTTGACGGAAGAGGTTAGGCCGGAGGCAGCGGAGAGTCGGGGAGAGGGGTTTAGAAGGCGAGTTGAGCGAGATGACGATTGGTGCAAACCCTGGTTCGTGGGGCTCCCACCTCGTGCGCCCATGGCCCATGGGCCAAACATGGCCCAGCCAAGCCTCGTTGAAAGGGCTCTTCAACGCGCCCATGCGCGCCCGCGCGCTCTTTGTCTCGACGGCTTCTCCACATGCATCTCCATCCATCCCAGCCAATGGCGCCGACACCATTCCGCCGATACCCACTCTAACCGCTATCAATGCTGAGAGAATACCCACAAGAATTGCCGTTTATCCGTCATTCCGGCAGATTCCACTTGCCATCTCGACCTTCACTCAAGCGCCCGGCCCGCTTAGCCGCCACCATGAACACGGCGAGCTCGTCGGCGGTCATGGCATAGTCCTTGTCGTGAGAGAGGATACGGTGCAGCGATGCCACACTCTGTGGGCCAAGGTCTGCGAGAACACCACGGATGTTCTGCAGTGTCAGCAACAGCACAAGGAAGTACAAGAGTCACTACTCAGTCACTACTCACGCCCCAGAACATGCTGCCCTTCTCTTCGGCGTTGCTCGTGTCGGTATTCTGGAACGCGGAGCGCGTCCCGGCGATAGACACTGGCGTGTCAGTGAAATCTAAAACCCGTGATCGCAATGCCGTAGTTGGCAGTGGGTGTGGTGACTCACCCTGTTGATCGGCGGCGCCCTCTTCCAGAACTTCAAGAACACGCCATGACCCGTCATCCTCATTCTTGAGCACACCGTGTCCAGCCCAAACAGCCAATGCACCGCGCACCAGGATGATGTCGACCTCCAGCTGCTTGCTGAGCGCTGCCTCCGACCATGTCTCTTGAGACTCGAAGAGCTCTGCGACGGCAGCCTGCAGTGGGGTGACATCGACGGTGACCGTCCGGTCCTCGAGCTCAAGGGTGACAGACGCCGTTCCCTGCTCCTGCAACCATCGCAAGTGCTTGTCGGGCTTGAAGTGGTGGAACGCGGCTTCATACTCCTTCTCTGCTGACTCAAGCTTAGGAGTGAGATGCAGAGACGAAGGCGCGATTTCTGGCCAGAACATGCGTGAGATGATGAGCGGGTGGACGATCGTCTGCGCACGTCAGCTATCGCTCCAGGTCCAAACTTGCCTCGATGTCCCCGTGCACATGGTCATTGATGCGCTTTGAGTCGCTCATATCCTTGAGCATGACGTCGCAGACATGCAGCGCCTCCTCGCCGAAGCGGATCTTGAGTAACTCTATTGTGCGGACCTGCGGTTGTCAGCTGAGCGGCAGCGTCGCGGCTCACCTCCTTGACCGCATCGTAGTCCTCCACAACAAGCAGCCTCTGGGCCAGGTAGTTTTGAAGCTCCTTGACGATCGCCTCGCGTGTCTCGTAGATGCTCACGAGCGTACCGACAATGTCTGAGCTTCGGCCTGTTCGGAACTCTGCGTGTTAGTTGTTTTCACGACATCAGCTCACCAGGCGCAGCGTCGTTGGGCTCTGGCTCCCACTTCGGGTCGGTGAAATCCTCGACAGTATTGTCGCTGGTCGCAGCGAGAGGCGCAGCAGACGCAGGGTCGTTCTCGTCCTGCAGTTCCTCCCCCTCGACAAGGGACGCCACAATGCAGCGGATAGTATCCGGGCGGTCACGCAGATGGCGACGGATGGGCTCAGCGACCTTGTGCAGTAACACGCCCACGGGATCGATGATGCGCAGGCAGCGGATAGTGTTGATGTACTGCGAGATGACGTCCTTGGTCTCCGCGCCTGGATGGAGGAGGCGCTTGACGTTCGCAGCGCACAGCTTGTCCACGACCTGGTCGCGCTGGTCGATCTTGTGCAGGCAAGCCTGCGTCGTCAGCCACGGTCGCTACACCGTCTTACTTTGAGATCCTCAAGTGCAGGCATGGAGTCTGGGTAGTCGACGATGATGTCAAAGAGCTCATCGGTACTGTGGTGAGCACTAGTAGTGGCTAAAGAGCTCACCGAATGTCAAAGAACGACTTGCATAAGTGGTAGTCGAACCGCGAGTAGATCGAGCGAAGAAGTGCTTCGTTGCCTGCTGTGAGCTCCACGAATCTGCGCCAGTCAGCTCACCTTGGAAGATGGCCGACATCCAGTTGCTCAGGCTGGAGGACACGCGCTGTCGTGCACGAGCCAAGCGACGCTCCGTCAAACCCTCGGCGGCCTCCTCCGCAGCGATCTTGTCGATTTCGTCAAACGCCACGCGCATGAGGGTCGTCGCGTATCTATGCACGACGTTCAGCCCAAGCAGGTGCTGTGAAGGGTAGGCGTGCTTGCCGCCACCCTCCTCGTCGCGCGCTCCGGCCGCCTGGAGCGAGTATGAGAGATAGTGGAAGAGGCAGTCCTGGAAGGAGGCGGGGAAGGCCGCGTATAGCAATCTGTGGAACTGCGAGTTGAACTGCCGCAGGATGCTGTCACTGGGCGTTAATACGACCCATGCGCACACTCACTCCTCGAACATGTGGAGTGGTCTGGCCCATCTTCTCTGCCACGTCGCGATTCGGGAGAACAGCTCGGTCATGACCGACTGTGTTTGTTCGTTCGCCTCGATGGCTATGGTTTGCTGGGGTGAGCTCATGAAGCCTACGTTAGTTAGCTCACCTCAATTGCAACCCAGTATCTAGCCATGTCATCCTTGACGTAGCGGAAGCTCGCCTCGACAGCATCTGTGGTTAGCGCCGTCGACGAGCCCTCGCACCGATGAAGTCTATGTGCAGCTGGTGCAGGCGTCCGGCAGCCCGGAGGACGGTGAACGCAGCGGCGACCTCCTTCGAGTCGATCTCTGGAGGTTAGCTATGTAAGGTCTCGCGACGCACTGCTCTTGCCCGCGCCGCGGATATCCTGGGGGAAGATGTAAGCGCGGGCGATGTCCTGCGCCTGATCGTCAGCGGCAAGCCGCAGGCCAGCTCACCGTTCCCACTTGCTGATACCTCCGTGCTCCCTCGAGCGAGGTGGTGGGGATGTCCCATAGAGCCAAGGCCTCTGCAAGGGCCATGGTTGGGAGGCAGGCGGCGAGGAAGGTGATGTTGGTGATGGGAGGAGGGGTCGGTGACCTGGTGAACCGACTTTGTTGTGACGTTGGGCACGATCGTGCCTGGTGGGTGTCGAAGTGCAGTCGTGGGAAAGCGACCAAGCAACGGAGTTTAGGGCGTTGCCCGCTAGTGAACGTCACGTGAGACACACGCGGTGTTACCCAAGATGACGTGAAGGGTTGTGGGCGGAGGTGGTGCACCGCCTTGCTGAGGATTTGGGTGTGCACGCCGAGGGAGGGCCAAGCCTGTTCGGCAGCTGGGCAAAGTTAATGTGAGTGATATAGTGCGCCCAGTCAAACACTAGACCCTTAGACTACGCTTTACGAGGTCACCAAACTCAGCCAGCCCATCTCTGCGCATCTCGCATCCTCTTGGTTGCAGATCGGCATCTCATAGGTCATGCTCATGTCTTGAACCCCTTCTCACAGCCCGCAGCACTTCTGTGGCATGCAAAACGCAGCACCATGATGGCTTGTCCACGCCGCCAGCCGCTCATGAAGCCCCCATTCAGAACTTGCGACGTCATCCGCTCTCGATCGTAGGCATTAGACCTTTGGTGCTATTGGGGGCCATGTAACGATGCACGCAAGCACAGACGGACTGATGGACGGGTCGCATCGTGACCAGCATGACCTGCGCGGCACGGGCGTGCGTGCCGCTCAACATCCCGGGCTTATGAAAAGACAGCGTGAGGGGATGGTTCCGACGATGCCGCCCGACTTCCCCACCTATTCACGGCTTAAGGGATGTGCAGGTCCAGACGCGTCCGACACGCCTGGTATGCAAGCTTCGCCAATGGCAATGTACCGAAACACCTGCAACCTTGGGCCCTCGGGTTCTTGTTTGATCCTTGTCGCACAAGATGCACCCGAAGCCAGGGATGGGGGAGACTCGTACGCGTCTACCATTCCTCACGAGCAACTGGCGTTGTCGGTTAGGGGACTGGGACCAGACTGGGCACAGGTCTGACAGTGACGCCTGAAGAGCGGGCTGAAGTTGACATCTTGTAGACGGCACATGGTCCTGAATGATTTTCGACGACTCTGTCTTGGCCTTTGAGTCTTTTGAGTGCATGGAGAGACATGAGCGAGGGAGGATAGGGAGGATGATGTGATGTTGGGCCGCAGTCAAAGAGACAGAGTGCAGGGTACCACACCCCAAATTACCCTGTGATACCCTTGGAGCCAAGGCCATGTCGAGGTGGAGCAAAGTGGGCGCAAGATGAGAGGAATAATAATGGAGACTGTTTGCTGTTTGAGTGAGAATGCTATCTCAGGGACAGGCGTTTGAGGGGGTGTTCCTCTCGTGTTGCGCTGCCCCTGCCCTCGCCCTCTGCCCTTTGAGATACTTTTCCAAAGGAGGGTTGCCCTGAAGATATTCAGCCCTTTTGCAATGGTCTGCGCACAGGGGGGGGGGGGGGGGGGGGGGGGGGGGGGGGGGGGGGGGGGGGGGGGGGGGGGGCGAC